>PVIY010030014.1:0-31420 GCA_004026745.1 Myrmecophaga tridactyla
TTTTCTCTATTATCGTTTTATTCCTTTTTCTGATGTCTTTTTATCTCTTTTTCTAAATCGATGCAAATGTTCTAAGAAATGATGAATATGCAACTATGTGATAATATTAAGAATTACTGATTGTATATGTAGAATGGAATGATATTTTAATGTTCTTTTGTTAAATTTTTTAATTAATAAAAAAGTTTAAAAAAAAAAAAAAAGAATGTCCACATCCTAATCCTGAGAATGTTTGTTACCTACATGGCAAAAGGGAATTAGATTTGCAGATGGAATTGAGGTTGCATATCAGCTGATCTTAAAATGGGAAGGTTATCCTGGATTATTGGGGTGGTTTCCATCTAATCACATGAGTCCTTTAAAGTGGAAGAGGAGGTCAGAGAGATGCAAAGCATGAGAAGTATTAGATCCGTTGTTGTTGGCTTTGAAGATGGAGAAAGGGGACCACAGACCAAGGAAGGCAGACATCTCCAGATGGTGGGATTGATCCTCAGCTTAGTGAGAGAATGGGACCTCAGTCCTAAGACTACTAGGAACTGATTCTGCCAACAGCCCAAATGAGCAGGAAACAGACTTTCATTCTAGAGTCTCTAGAAAGGAACGCAGTCATGTCTTTAGTCCAGTGAGACCTGTACCAGACTTCTGAACTATAAAACTGCATGATAATAAATTTGTGTTGTTTGAAGTCACAACAGTTGTGGCAGTTTGTCATGGGCACAATACAAACCGAATATAATTAGCTTCAAAAATGGTAGCAGCTCTCATGATCCAGGAATGGAACTAAATGGATAAATTACAAGTTGTCTTAAAATGACGGCTGAGCCTTAGGTACAGGCGTGAGGAAGCCCAATGTTCTCCCTGGCAGATGTCACTGCACATACGCAACAACTGTTGGCTGCCTAAATCTAATTCCATGAGAACGGATTCTGACAATACTCTTCCATAAATTCCAAGGAATATTGGTTTTTCTCAAAAGTGGTCAGTCTTAACATTTCATTCCTAAGACCAGAGAATTCTGTTTTCATCTTACTCATTTGCCAGATACACTCACTGAAAACTTAACTGTCTAAAGCAGGAGTCAACAAACATTTTCTTAAAAGACCAGGTGGCAAATATTTCAGTCTTGTGAGCCACGCTATTAGGGAATGCATCATGTACCCCACAAAAGACATGTTCAAGTCTTAAATTGCATTCCTGTGGGTGACAACCTATTTGTAAAAAGGATCTTTGAAAATATTATTAGCTAAGGTGTGGACTCATTTGTGAATAGGCTCTTCAAAGATTCTACTTAGATGAGGCCAAACGGAATTAGTGGGCCTTAATCCAGAAGGAGCGGAGTCCCTTAAGAAAAGGAAATTGGAACTGCAGTTAGAAGTGTAAGTCAGCAGAAGCCAAAAGTCAGTGGAAATGAGAGGAGAAGACGCAAGATGCGGCCATGTGATGGAGGGTTGCCAGAATGCTAGAGACTCTGGGAGAAAAGCAAACCCTTTCACAACAATTCCTTGATTTTGGACATCTAGCCTCCAAAACTGTGAGAAAATAAAATTCTATTGTTAAGCCAACCAACCTGTTGGGAGAGATTTGTCATAACAGTTCTGGCAAACTCAGACACACACAGTCTGTGCAGAACTACTGAATTCTGCCTTTGTAGCACAATATCCTAGAAAACGCATAAGTAAAAGTATGTTGTGTACCAATAACACTTTATTTGTACAAACATGCGGTAGGCTGGATTTGGCCTACTGACCGTATTTTGCTGACCCCGTTCTAAAGAAAGAAGAAAAAACAAAAATGCCTTGTAGCATTCTACTTTTCCCACTTTGCTAGTTGGTACTGTGTATCAATTTTTTTAAGAAAAATATTTAAGCAAGGGGCTAAAACAGATGAACAAAGATTACGGTCTGCTTTGAGAGGGTTTATTAGGCATCTTAAAGTGAATCATGACACAGTCAAGAAAACTATTCAGAGGCAATTGGTTTGACTGATGGCTTGGAATCCCAGGTTGCTTAAAGGCAGGGTCAGCGTGTATGGAGAAGAAAGAGTCTGTTCTCTAAGTTTGAAAGCAGCCCTCGAAAAGGTCTAATCAACTTTTAATTATAGAAAGAAATATATGAGGCCATGCCTAGGCTCAGAGGTTAGGACTTCTACAGAGCTAAAGGTTACCATTTCTAAACAGTAACCAGGTTTATTAGCTGCGAAAAGTTGGTAAGAGTATTCTCGAAGGAAAAGGCACTCAAGACTGCCTCTCACTCAGAATTTTGGACTGAAAGGTCTAGGGCTTGCCATCCTTCCTCCTGCATCGAAGGGCCCAGTGTGCTGAGGCTGCACTGAAGGGATTTCTCTGTTCGTTTCACTGAGGCACACCGAGGGTAAAGACTGAAGTCTATGTAACCTCTCATATTTTATTTTGTCATTGGAGTAAGTATTTTTATACAACTGTGTGCAGCCTTCAGCTCCAGGGAGAACTGAGGGACTGCGGGCTATTAGCGTTTATGTGAACTTCAGCCCAGGAGCAACAACAGAGTGAGCAGCCAAGAGTTTGATGTTGAAAAGTTTGCCAACAAGACAACCATTTTCATAGCTCACAAAAGCTCCGTGGTACAAAGAGTAAAGAGTATGTTTTGCAATAGTGTCTCTAAATACGAGCCTTTAGAAAAAACATTCTATTGGATTTTTTTTTTCTATTGAACCATCTTAAAATTCTTCTTTCTGGATATGACCACACACTACTTAGGGATTGCAATATTTTTGGAAGGCTATTAGGCAACACCTATCCACATTTCAAATACATATGCCCTTTGTTCTAGCAATTTCCTTTCTCGGGAATTATTTTCAGAAATACCTACACATGTACAAAAAGACGTTTGTACAAGATGTTCACTGTGGCAAGATAACTTATTGAGCTATTAATTTCCCCTGCAATTATGTCTGTCCTGTCACCTGCCCCAAGGGAGTTCTTTGTAAATTGGTAGAGGGTGCTTGGAGGTAACCTCTTAATTGTTTCAATTTCAATTTTTTTCCTAGTAAAAGCCTAAACACATTAAAGATATTATTCTAGGTGTATGGGGGGGTGGGAGGCAGAGGCTTGTGCCGCTAAGAGGAGAGAGTAGAAGTAGAGATACAAAGGAGGTTTCCCCAAGCTTACAGAAGAGATGGAGGGTTCAAGGTTTTGTTTTGTTAGCATGAGTTATTTATTTTTAAATTTTTTACTATATAATATAACATATATACAAAGCAAAGAAAGAAAAAAGCAGTAGTTTTCAAAGAGCTCTTCAAGAAGTAGTTACAGGACAGATCCTAGAGTTTGTCAGGGCCTGCCATACCATCATCTCAGATTTTTCCTTCTAGCTGCTCCATAATATAGGAGGCTAGAAGGAATAAATATTTTATATCATCATAATCGACTTTTTGTTTTGTGAAAATAACACATACACAGAAAAGCAATTAATCTCAAAGGACATTGCCACATTAGTTGTAGAACCGATTTCAAATTTGGTATGGGGTACACTTCCACAATTTTAGGTTTTTACTTCTAGCTGCTCTAAGATACTGGAGACTAGAAGAAGTATCAATATAATGATTCAGCAATCATACTCATTAAACCCCACCTTCTCTGTGTAACTCCACCATCATCTTTGATCTTTCTCCCATTCTTTACGGGTATTTGGGCTATGGCTGTTCTAATTTTTTCATGCTGGAAGGGGCTGCCAATAATATGGGGTAGGGAGATGGAACTAGCTGATGCTCTGGAGAGGCTGGGCCCTCTAGGTTTCAGGACTTACCTGGTCCAGGGACCCACCTGGAGGTTGTAGGTTTCTGGAAAGTTACCGTAATGCATAGAACCTTTGTAGAATCCTACATATTGCCCTAGGTGTTCTTTAGGATTGGCTGAAATGGATTTCACTGGGGTTTGGCAAGTTATGATAGGTAGCAAGGTCTAACTGAAGCTTGTGTATGAGTGCCTTCCAGAGTAGCCTCTTGACTCTATTTGAACTCTCTCAGCCAATGATATCTTATTTGTTACATTTCTTTTCCCCCTTTTGGTCAGGGTGGCATTGTTGATCCCATGGCGCCAGGGAGACATGCACCCCTGGATGACATAGTATGAATTATTTTTATAATCAATTAAATACTCTAATTAAATACCAGATCTTTTTTCCAAAAGGAGCTGGATTCAGGAGAATATATACATATCTTTTTAGTATTTGAAGGTAGGGCTTCCCATTTTTCCTCTAAAATTTATTTTTGAGATATAACTTCCTGATTTGGCAATATCACTTTGCATATTGATCCTAATTTTCAGAGATTCCTCTCCAAAATCAGTGTGCTTTCCGAATACTGACTTTACTTGGTCTAAGGACACAAACTGGAACATGAAAGTGCGAATTTTCCTTCTGGTGGGTGTCATTTTCCTTCACCATTCAGTCAGCTACAGACCCACCTGAGGGACTCTTGTCTGGCCCACCTTCCTTAAAGCCCATCATGGCAATCGCCCAGCAATGCTCCCTGACTCTCAGATATATAATGTGCATGAGTTTAATCATCCTTTCAAGAAAAGAAGCGATTTATTGAGTCACGTCTATTTTCTTTGAAAACACTGAGAATCCAGCCCAGAATCTAGCCTCTTTCTCTCAAGTTCTTGACTACTTCCTAAAATATCAAGGACAGAAGTTCTGGGGTGATACCCGTGCATGCTCTCAGCAGCCCGTGATGGAACCTGTCAGGTCCTGCGAGGCGGACAGAGAAGAAGGCTTACGTTTCTTGCTTAGGATTCTTGTTCTGCGCTTTTCGGTTTAAACATCGTGTTGCCTCTGCAGAGATGGCACGTGCAGCATGAACTGCAGCTGTGGGCACGTGGGGCAGAGGAAGGAGAAGATGAGAAGACTGCTAGGAACTCCTGGTACCACCGAGGACGGCAGGAGCTCACACAAGCACTCAGCCCAAACCTAAGCAGACCGATTAATTACGAGTCAGACGTCCTCATGGGGCCAACAGGACACTTACTCCTTCAGCTGCTTGGTTAGCTTCACCACCTGGGAGGCCAGTGACATGCAGGTCTCCACGACCACCAGGTACCGGGAACACAGGGTATGTCCATGCCGCTCTGCACTCTGGGAGGGCTTTTCCCCTGCGTGGTTCTGGATGGTGACGTTTGCTCCATATTCAACCAAGGTCTGTTGGAACACACAGAGACATGCAACTGCATCAGGATCTCCCTCTAAACCACTGCTCCAGAATGTTGACGGGGACTTGTCTTAAAACTCATTATAAGCCCCGAGAAGGAGAAAAAGCTATGACCACTTACAAAAGGGAGCCGCTAATGAACTTTTTGCAGTTGATAACATTCACCTCCCTTCAGAGCCTACAAAGATGAAACAGAGTCAATATACTAGCGCCCCATGCCCCAGCCTACAGAGAACTGGGGAGGGGAGGAAGAGGGTCTGCTGATTTTAGACTCTGTTCTTTAATGAGGTGTGCGGTATTTGTAGTGAGATGCTTTGTCCCTTCGATGGGTGGGCTCTAGGAGAATCATTCCTGAAGTCAGGGGATACCGCTATTCAAGGGCTGGTGGCATCTTATTTACCCATCCCTATTTGCTTGGGCAGCACACTTGATCTGTATTTGAGCCTGCCTCATCAGGAATAAAAAGAACTGGAAAGAAGTGACATGGCACACAGTAGGGAGGTTGTGAAGCAGCCCACATTTCCGCCATGTGCCATGGCAAACGTTATGTCCTATGGATTGATTAGAATTTGTAGAGGGAGCTTGGAATGAGTTTGTTCTGGTTTGAAACTGTTATGCACCTCAGAAAAACCATACTCTTTTAATCCATTCTTGGGGGGAAGAGTTATTATCGGTGAGATTTTTGGATAATGTTGTTCCCATGGAGATGTGACCCTGCCTATTCGAGGTGGGTCTTAATCCACTTACTGGAGTCCTTTAAGAGAGAGACATTTTGGAGAAGACACAGCTATTTGGAGATGCAGATGGAAACGTCCCTCGGAGATGCTAAGCTAAGAAATTAAATCCAGAGTGTGTCTCAGAGAAGCTAAGGACCCACAGATGTTTAGAGAGAGAAAGACACTGGAATCAGAAGCTGAAAGCAACGAATCAGAAGCAAGAACTATCAGAAGCCAGTCACATGCATTCCCAGCTGACAGAGATGTTTCAGATGACAGCTGCTTCCTCCATGAAGGTATCCTCTTGTTCGTGCCTTAATTTGAACATTTTCATGGCCTTAAGAATTGTAATTTAATAAACCCTCTTTATAAAAGCCAATCCATTTCTGGTATATTGCATTCCAGCAGCCTTAGCAAACAGAAACAGAGCTATTTTCTCATTAGCCCACTAAAAAAAGGAAAGGTTCCTGCAGAAGCAAGAGGCAATGGGTGCACCACAGATGGAGAAAGTTGTATGGGGAAGAAGGTGGTAAAGTTGGAGCCAAATCTCTTGTGACAGTTAACAATTGGGAGGCTCCCCAGAGTTCTCTAAGGACCCCACCCACAGTACCTGCCAGAGAGCGCCAACAGAAGGCCCACCTGTGGCAAACTGCTATGAACCAAAGAATAGGAACAAATTCAGACAGAGTGCCATCACCTTTCCCAGTTAAGCAGAGGCATCAGACTTTTCCTCTCCCTATATCCTCTTTTTCCTCTAATGCTGAAGCCCACGGAAGGAGAAGATAAAATAGTGTATAAAAAGTGAATCATGCCTCGTTCCCCATTCCAGATCTTGAACCCCAAGTCTAATCCAGGTTGTGGAGGAAGAATGCTTTGAATCAGAAATGAGATTGATACTTTAAGCTGGTCTGGAGTAAATGTAAATGGTCAAAGACAAGCAGAAAGTCGTGGAATTTGGCCACGACGTCATTAATGGAGGAAGGAGATATTTGACAGAGCATAGTTGAAATAATAAATGAAAAAAAATACCAAAACGGTTTTGTATTTTTACTGTGATGACATTAGATGCTATAAAAAGTGGCTATACCAATATTCATCAACTACGACAATCTGACATACTCAGTGACCATATCAGGATGGGATTGTAGACTGCTGGATTTGCTTTGGTACTAAGTAATACCTTTTTCCTCCTGCAATATTGGCAGTATTTAAATTCCTGAACTACTTAAATCAGGTTATTAAGGAGCTTCATTTACCTTTCAGTCGATGGTCACTCACCATGAGGGGGTCAATGTGCCGTTAAGCCATGGCCACCAATCTCATAAGAGTGTTACAGAGAGTAGGCAGGAATGGAGCTCTGAGGCATCCAAGAGACTCAACATAAACACACATTGTTATTGCTTCCCCTGGGTCCTGACCTCTGCGTTTTTCTTTCCAATGTTTTCCTTTCTTAGTCCCTTCCTCACCCTCACAAGGTCCCTTGTCCACTCTCTTTTCTACTCAGTCTCTTTTTATCTTCCTTTATATATATATATATCTCACACCCAGCAGATACACCCTTTCCAAGATTATCCAAGTTTCCACATCCATGATATTCAGTGCCAAAAATATCATTTGTGTTAAGTGGAGTGATGAATGCTCTGAAAGCACCAGCCGCCTCTCTTTAGAGGTGATTAATATTTCACATATTAAAAAGAAAAATAACTAAAATCCCAAACAGAAATTAGTGATAGCAACTGGTTTTCTTTGGCTTTCAGTCATTTATTAACTGATAAAAAATCCGTTTCAAGACTACTAAATGTAAGCATGCTTTTTTTAAATGGGAAAATGCAGTTTTCCAGTGTTTATTCAATTAGCTTTCTTCCACACACACACAAAAAATGCTAGTCCTTTAATCTTTCTGTAGATCCTGTAATAGTTTAACTCTCCTTTCTATACTCTCCAATTTCTCATTGCTCCCTTTAAATCTCGGTGCCTCAAATTAGAAGATGTATGCTTTGCCAAAAGTAATGAGAACATTTACAGAACCTTGGAAGGTTTCCTACCAAGTTAGCTTTCCAAAGAGCAGCTTCATGTGAATAGATACTCTAGAGGGTTTTCTGTTAACTCTGCTTTGGGTTCTTATTAAACTTTTGCCTTTTATATTTACCATGTGTTTTTCTGCATTTCCTGAGTCCTCTCAACCTTCCCGAGCAACTGGTTCTCATGATAAGAATGGTCTCATTCTGGTCATTATGATTTATGTTCATAAATAAAAATCCAGGCCAAAGCTAAATCTCAGCTTTGTTTCCAATTCTATTTTCTTTCTTCTCCTCGTTCTCACTCCTCCTCCTCCCCCCCTCCCTTTCCCCATCATTGAGGGTCTTCAAAATCTTCTAAGTGAGAAGATTTTGTTGGGATTTTTTGCCATGGGCAGACACCGGGAATCGAACCTGGGTCTCCAGCATGGCAGTGAGAAATCTGCCAGTGAGCCACCGTGGCCCCACCCTATCTTAGTTTTACATTGACAAATGCCCCAAAGTTCTGCAGGCCTTCTTTGGGCCCTTCCACGGTGATTTGCTCTGAGGGTAGCCCCAGGGTTGGCTCAAAGCTCAGAGCTCTGTGCAGCCAAGGCATGGAATTCCATCCCCTCTTCCTGCAGGAACCCCACACTCTCAAAGTAGCTCCTTTGGAGTGCCCCTATCAAGTAGCTTGGGGCAGGGGGGAGAACCTCCCTCTGCTCTCCTGTAGCTGTGCTCCCCAATCTTTATATGATTTCTATTATCATAGAAAATGAAAATATTTATAAGGAATGTTGCAAACAAAGAATGAGGCTGTTTGGGGCTGCTGAGTGGGAGTGGGTGGTCAGCCATGTCCCTGCTTATTTTCCCCAGGGGCTGAGAGCTCAGTGTCCAAGGACCTCCTATAACCAATTCTGGGTCCTTTAGGCAGGTGTGGTGGTTTGAATCTGTTATGTAACCCAGAAAAGCCATGTTCTTTTAATCCAGTCTTGTGGGGGCTGACCTATTGTTGGGTGGGAACTTTTGATTTGATTGTTTCCGTGGAGATGTGACTCCGCCCATTCAAGGATGGGTCTTAATCCTTTCCTCTATCCCTTAGGAGAGAGAGCTTAGAAAAGTTAAGGAAATAAAACAACACAAAACACCCCGGGGAGAAGCAAGAAGGAACCACAGTTGTTCAGAGAGGACAGCACATGGTCACCATGTGCCTTCCCATGTGAGAAAGGAAACCCAGACACCAGCTGCCTTTTCTCCAAGAAGGTATCCTCTTGTTGGTGCCTTAATGTGGACATTTTCATGGCCTTAGAATTCTAATTTGTAATGTAATAAATCCCCTTTGTAAAAACCAACCCATCTCTGCTATATTGTATTCTGGCAGCTTTAGCAAACCGAAACAGCACGCATTCAAGAAGCTCAGTCTTATTGCAGAGAAAAGGGGAAACATATACATTCCCTGTAGTCTCCTACTTCCTGCTCTGAAGAATGCTTCTAGCCCTCTCCTCAGTCTTGTTTTTCATACACCTGGAAACGGAGGTGTGGTGATGATGGAAAGAATGCCTGCCATTTGGGAGACTGAGAAATGTCACTCTGATAGCATTTGGAGGGGTTGGCCCTTAGCGTCGGAGCTTTAGAACAATCCCTTTCAACATCCTGTGATATACAAGGAGAAACTCTTAGGGCAATTTATGCCGACATTTGGGTGGATTTCCAGAAAATACAAATATATCAATATAATTCCTTATTATCTACTGTGATACAAAGAGCTGATTTAATCCAGATGTTCTCCCAGTGAAGAAACTTCCAGTCCTTTGACCTAATAAACTCATTTCTCTCTGCAAAGCAGAAAGCCTGTGTACCTGTATGCACCCGAGGAAGCCATGCTGAGAGGCTGTGTGAACTGCGCTGTTGCCATCCTGGTCCACTTCATCCAAAGAGATGCCCTGCTCTTGCATAAACTGAAGAAGCCACAGAAGAATCTTTTCCTGGAAATACAAAGACTGTTGGAATTGATGGAATATCATCCAGAGAGGTCAAACATAAAGACATAGTAAAACAAAACTCCACTTTGGGAAGCTTAGATATTACCACACTTACAATAGCAAGAAAAATTCCCATTTAGTATGACCTGAAAAGCCATGAATCTCTGAACGAAATGAAGGAAAGAGGACTGCATGAGAATTTTAAAAGCAGAAAGTGACTTCAGAAATGCTCTTGTTTTACCTGCTTAGTATATCGATGGGAAAATTGATTCACAGAGTTTGACTACCTCCTCAAAGTCATGCAACTAGAAAGAGCCAAAGTTTCTGGAACTAGAACCAAACTTTCTTACTTCAAGGCAATGTAGTTGCTACTGTGTTATACTGCCTCCACTTTTCAAGAATTGTATTAGAAAACTTTGGCCTACTGAGATAACTAGCTTTTACTTTTAAGTTTGTAATCCTTCAACCATGCTTTCCTAATCCCATACCTCCTATAATCAACAGGTTTGCCAAAAAGACACAAAATATACTGCCAAGTATAAAGTAATCTCACTGAAATCAGAACTTGGACCGTCTTGATTAGTTTGACCAAACGGTTGTGGTGTTTAAAGGTAAAGCTTTTTTTTTCTTCTTCCATTTTAAAGTGAGGGAACTCAGAGCTCCGAACATAAACCTTTCAAAAGTAAAGATATGGAGCAGTCAGTGTGTTTTGTCACAATCCGTTTGCATTTTACCCACTGAGTCTTTTGTGGTCTTTTCATGTTATACTTGGCTTTGGGAGAGAATGGGGGATGGGATTCCACTGCTTTAAATAGAAGAATTAAATATAAGTTAAAAAAATATGAAAGTGGTAAAAACAACAACATGAAGTTTAGTGGGTGGAATCTGACATTTAAAAAAATGATCATGTGTCTGAAATAGCCCCGAACCTCTTCTTACCCTTTTAAAGTTTTTTCCTTTTCCCCCAGTTATTTGCTCAGACTGGTCATGAACTTTTATACTTCTCTGGATTAAATTTGCCTTCACCTTCTGAACATGCCAACTAATCTGCTAACGGAATGTTGGATAAAAACAACCAACTGCTTTAATGTTTCACCCCCTGTGCCGGGGAGCAGGGCACTGTTTATGGAGGTATCTGAGACATCAGGGACAGACGGAACATTTGCACCGCACTTTTTCCAAGTGAGGAAGTGGGGAGTAAGACCCCTAATGAGCGAGAAGAGAAAATGTAATCAATGTCTACAACCTACCAAAAACGCACCCAGGGAAAGCAGGATGAGGGGTAGTTGTAAAAGCAGACAGACCTTGTAAAAAATGAAACCATCAAGGGTCTCTACGGAATGAGGTAGAGCAGAGGCTGGGGACCAGGGCTGGGGGTTACAGTTAGGATAAGGATATGCTGATTTGCTTAACCCACTTTTTCAGAGGCAAACTTGGATAAAGCTGGAGTTGATATTTGGGCCAGAGCAGGTGATATCTGTCATACATGCTTCAGACAGAACCACTTCCTTAATTTTTCCAATTAGGTAAGGGGGAAAAAAAGGGATGACTTTGGTGACAGATGAATGCATCATGTGATTTTAATCCTTTAAAAGATTTGGATGAGTAGAAGTATCTCAGGATAAGGGATATGATCAACTGGTTAGAAGTCGATGGCTAAAGTTTATGGAAACTTCAAGAGCGCGGTTGCCAGTGTACAGGAGAGCCCTGCCAAATGCGGAACAAATCTTCTACGGTGGGTCATTCTCCAGCTTGTGGTCACTGGGCTTGTTCCATGATATGAAATCATTGAAACAAAATCACAAAATGTGAACGATGTTAGGGAATCATCCAATTCAACGCCTTTATTTTACAAACCAAAAAAATGAGGGAAGGATAAAAATATATTCTGCAATATTCTAGCAGCTTCTTTCTTTGGCAAGTACATCTCAGAGGAGATGTAACCATTTAGAAATGTTTTATATGTAACTTACTGTCAGGCATATTTTCAGATTTTTCAAACCCAATTAAATATGATGGTGGATATGTCTATTTCATATGCACAGAAAATACCTTTCCTAAAATTCATAGTGTTTTCAACTTTTGTTAATGGGATTGTAGGAAATGAAATACTGAAATTTATAAACAGGCAATTTTTCCCTTTTAGAAATCTGAGGGAGAATCCAGACACCTGAATTGTGCAGGGGTTTGATAACTGGGGAGAACAAGACAGCATGAACTCTGTGGAGGGCAAAAGTTGCCTTGGCTGTGCACAGCTCTCCAAGTCAGTTTCATTCCATGTTGTTACAATAATCTATCTTCTTTTCTTATGATGGCATGAATAATCTTTCTTGCAATTAGAGATCTTCCTTAACTCAATAGGTGAAGCCTGCATAAAAGAGCCATTAATTCCATTGTTAGAAAAAGACAGATCTTTGCCCAGCAGCTCAAATTCAGTGTTGTGTTCTGTGTCACCTTAATAAGAAAGACAGACCTGCCCTCTGAGGTATTATATGGAAACATATAATATTCAGAGAGGTACTACCTAAAGTGGCTGGCTGACTATATACCAGGTCTTCTAGCATTTGACATGTAGGATTTCTGAGACGGACATGATCTCAAGATGGCTAAAATCCCCTGCATTTGGTCACAGCACCTGGAGCACCCATTCTCGAACAAACTCTGCTTTCTTCCTTGAGATGGGAGATCTGCCAACAGATTCACCTCACCTACGATTTAAACAGTGACTTATTTGACAAATACCTAGTAAGATGATAGAATAAATACAGCTATTTTTTTCCAAATATGAAAACCCTTGTTAGTGCATATGGGTATTAAAAGCTATGAAGCTCTGTCCACTTCCCTGCTTAGATCTTTAGCATTGTGTGTGTATGTTTATGGAAAGGAGATATTAAAGGAAGAGTGTAGCTTCAGATCTTCATTTCTCCAGAACTTTTGGCTCTCAGAGGACATCCACTGCAGTGACATGGGGAGACCTTCCCACATTATTTCTAATTCACAGAATGCCTCTCCAATGTACATTTCTTCCATCCACCTACACATGCCTCTATCCATTCAACATTGATTTGTTGACTGAAAACCTCTTTCGTGCACTAGTTTCTTCTTTCTGGGGATTTTCTGCTCTTTTGGTAACTAGTTTTTATGTTGTATTTTGTGTATTCCTAAAGGCAATGCAGGTTGTTTGAAGAGGCCATTAATATTCATAAGTTATGAGATTTTCTGGACAAAATCTAATAAAAAAAGTGACTGAAAAGCATGCCATAGGCTTATTGCTGGTATCAATAAATATCTCTGTAGTTTGTGGTGCCATCATAAGTTCTGAAGGAGTCAGCTTTTCTGTGATCATATGTCACCAAATCTAATATGCCATCATTTATAAGATTCATTCCAGTTTTTGAGATGCTAAAATGTAAAAAAGAGGCCGATTTCATAATGCTACTTATTATAAGGTAAATATAGAATTCCGAGATGCTAAGATGTGTGGAAAAATGCATCTAAAAATATATTAAATAGGGTGAGGTTTAAGTAATTCTCTGCCAAGTTTTTCCTTATACTTCTATTTATGGTGAAATATATAAACTAAGTAATATTGATAACCATAAAGACAATAAATTGGAAGAGATCTAATAATCATAAGAGCCAACATTTATCTAGTGTCCACTGCAGGCAGTGGGCAGTGCCTTAGGTCTCAGAACAAGTCTGTGAGGAAGGTACCATTATCCCAATTTCACAGATGACGAAACAAAGGCCCAGGGAGATCTTTACTTTTTTAAGAAAATAAATTCATCCAAAGTCACACAGCTAATATATGGTGGGGCTAGGATTTAAATCCAGACAGCTTGACTCAGGAGTCAATGTTATCGTGAGTGTGAATATTCATTCCCAACTCTTCATTAAAGGATATGCCCCCACTGTGCCCCTTTGGATCCAGACATCACAGTTAACTCCCCATTGGCCTGTGGGCTTATGGAGCTCTGTGTTGGTTATGATTTTTCAAAGATCAGTCCTTGCAGAGCAGAAGGATACTCATGCTAATCAAAGATCCTTTTATTGTACAACTGCAGCACTTTCAGCAGTTTAGTTACTTCTGCCCCACAACCCTGAAACAACAAAGTCAAAGGAATATTTATCCCCCTTCTTAAAGTAAATTGTGGAAAGACCACAGCAGCACAGGAACCTGTGAAAGCATCCCTCTTGCCAGCATGCCTATCACTGCTCATAAACATTAGTAGGAACCGCTGAGCCTTTTCTTTTTTTTAAGAAGTGCAATTTTTTTTTTTTGGTCCGAATTCAGGGCAAACATTTAAAATGAAGAGGGAACACGGTACAAACAAAAGTGCTCTCGGTAGGTGATTGATACCGTGATATAAGTTGTTTTTTTTTTGTACAAGAATCTCCTGACCAAAAGTCATCCATTGGGATTCAGAAAAACAAAAACAAAACAAAATGAAACAAAAAACAAGCAATGATAGGTTTGATGTTGAAAGTAGGACAGAGCTCAGTAGACCAAGGACCAAAGCACAGCGGGCTGAAGGCCCTGGGCGGTAGAGGGTAGAAACCTTGAGACAAACTGAATCTTCATGTCGTCAGTAAGACATCCTAAGCCCTGCAGGCCTGTGAGGACACTCCCACCTGTTAGGTAAGTGTCCCTGAGGCTGTCACCTCCACACTCTCTGGGCTAGTTCTAACAGGTACAACCAGGCAGTGAAATAACTGCACCCTCTGAGCTGTCATGTGTCAAGAGGCGGGAAATCAATTTCTATCATCCAAAGTTCTATCACTCCATGGGACCACTGAAAAACTGCCAGTTACCCTGTGTTTAGAGTCTTTAAAGGTAATTTTTACAAGAAAAAGGATACAGATTGGGAGTCAAATGGAACCCATTCTCTATGAATTTATATGTGGGGCAGGGGGCAACTAAAATAAACTGGGAGGGTAATTTTCCTCTGTCCTATCCTTTATGGAGGTATTTACTGAAGAAACAAAACCAGAATATACTGAATTGCCTGCTTGATGTAGAAAAACTTGCATGTGCTGAATCCATTAGAAAACTGTTCAATAACAGTCTTCCTTGTGAAAATATTAGGCTTGTAATGGTTCCAAGTTCAGCATCTCCACAGGTTATCTGTTATATAAGTGGTCGCAGTGGTTGCAGGATGGCTGGGCAGAATTTGCAGTTCTAATGGGCTTCTATGTTTTCCACTTGGGTAGTTATGCTCTCCTAAGGCTTTTGGATTTCCCCACGTAGAACTGTACTTAAGCCATTAAAAATGCTTATTACCTTGAGATAACCTGAAGACTGAGCCTAGCATGCAGGAAATGTTTGACACAATGCTTCAAATAGGTCACAATTTCCTCTAGTCCAGTCAAGTAAGCCACACTATCCCTCAAGCAGTCCTGGAAAGGGCACTTTCTTTTGTTCATTCCCAATAGCTTCAAAATTATGAGAAACCTGCTGTGAGAGTTGAATAAAAAAACTGGCATATAGAAGAGACGTTTCCCAAGACAAAGAATGTCGAATGCCCAATTATTTACTTAGGGTCTCAGAACAGTGATATAATCCCTTCCTCCTTTTCTTTGGCAAGCTCCACCAAAAGCACAGGCAGCCTTTCCACCGATATCTAAAATTCTTAGTTAGGCTTTATATAAGCAAATGAAATCAGGGATATGAAATCATTATTCAGGCAATTTGAGAATAAACAAAATCCTGTTTTATGCTGAAAATGACTTATGAAGATTAGCAGCGTTCGAAGCCTGCCAGTTCACTTGAAAATTCTATTCTTCTCTTTGCCAGCATTAGCAAAAAAGACATCCTAGCAAATGCCTATAAACCATTACTGATAGTTTGTAGGACACCGTGGCTGGGGCTAGGAAGTATAATACTCGGAGAAAAATTGAGTCATCCATAACATTTCAAAGACTGTGGCTTTTGCAAAATTTAAAAGTTCTTCCTGCTCCTTTGTCTTGACATTTATAAAATCAGCAGAGTTATTCACTTCTTTGATGAGCTGTGTTGAAGTATTCCAAACATCACAATATATTCTTACATAAAATTGTAAAAACACTTTCTCCAGCTTTATCAATGTCACTGCAAGTAATCCATAGAAGTTATCTGTTCAGATGGGGACAAAACAGAATCTGGCCCTGAGATCAGAGGATCTAAATTGAAATCCAGTCTTTGCTCTTGGCCTTTAGACTGTGCACAAGTCACTTAACTTTCTGTCTTCACGTTCGTTTGTACGGTAGAATTAAAGACAACAGGGTTTCGTTGGGTTGTTTTGAGGAATACAGAATCCAATGGCATGGTGCCTGGCAATAGGAAGCATTTTATGTAAGTCGAAGGTACTGTGGCACAAAATAAACTACTGGATAATGTAGCTCCTATAAAAGAATGACTGTGGTATTATTCTTCAGTCCATTTTTTTAAACTTGTGATTCTCATGCTTGAAAAATCATAATCTCTTGTTGACAATGCCACAATTTATTGCCACTGGGAAAGGTTATGAAGCCAAAGGGGATATGGTTATATGCATGAGAAGCAATTTTCTTTGCCACAAACAAATATGATTAAATCCATTTTAATAGAGTGCTGACTTTATTTTTTTTTTAAGACTGAGATTGCCATTTTGTGGTTCCAATACTTGAAAGAGAAGTTAGACTCATCCTTCTCAAACGAAGTAGTGAAATTTTTAATTCCACACATTGGATTATGATCTGCATACATCAGTTACTAACATTGGGATGTACTAATGTAGAAACTGTAACTCACAAAGCCATCTAGTTAGCATGACCGCTTATCTTTAATGATTAAGTAGGTTTACCTGTAATGTCGCAATAGAGATTTTCTTCTTAATTTTGGGTTAAATATATCATTTTTTCATTTTACAAAAATAAAATGTATTTATTACAGAATATCTGGAAAATAAAATACAGAAAACGACAAAAGAAATAAAATTAAAAAGCCCCTGTAATTTCACCATCAGCGATAACTACTGCTTCTCTAGTCTTATTTCCTATTTCTCTTTCTCTCTCTCTAAAATTCAAAATTGGCACCAAATTACAGGAGCAGTTTTGAATCATCCATTTTTATTTAATATTAAATAATGAACATTTTACCATAAATTCCATCGTATGGATGTAACCTCATTTATTTATCCATTAACCTATCTCAGAATATTTCTGTAGTTTAAATTTTTCTTCATTAAAAAATGTGCTTGCATTTCAGACTGTTCCTTTCTATTGTTGAAAGTATTCCATTGTACGAATATACCACAATTTGCTTACCCATTCACTTACTGATGGACATTTGAGTTGTCTCCATTTGGGGGGGTAAGTTCTACAGTGAGTATCATTGTATATAAAACTTTGGGTTCATTTTTGATGGTTTCTTAGGCTTGGATTTTGATGGAATAATAATCAAAATCATCAATATAATAATAAATGCAAATAATAAATAATAAGTATAAATAATAAATTAAAAACTCCTTCATACCTGGCCATAGCAGCCTGAATAATGAATAAGACTTGGAGAATCCTTTGAACAACTCAGTTCTGCTATGGCTTCTGTTTCACTCACCATCCAGCGTACGCATTCCAATTGACCATTCTAGGTTTAAAAAGAAGAAGAAATTCAAGATTATTCAGGTTTGAAAAATATCTCACAGATGCCAATTTTCTCAATAAAAGAAATAATCTAAATGCTAGTGTTTATATCTGGCTTGATTTGCCTGTAGTTATGGCTCTAACTCAATTGCTGCATATTAAATACATTTTCTGAGTGATTTTAAAATCACTTTATTGAGGTAAAATTTTCATATTATAAAACACATCCTTTTCAAGCATACATTTGAAATAATACACACTCTTGTGACTACTGCTCGAATGAAGATGTAAAACATTTCTATCACCCCATTACATTTACTTGTATCCCTTTGCTCTCATCTTCTTCATCTTTGCCCCAGGCAGCCACTGATTTGATTTCTATCATTATAGATTAGAATATAAAGGGTTTTTGTGTCTGGCTTGTTTCACTCCGCATAATGCCTCTGAGATTCATCCAAGCTGTTGCTTGCTTTATAGACTGTTCCTTTTTATTACTGAAAGTATTACATTATAAGAATATATCACAATTTGTTTATCCATCTGCTTATTGAAGGACATATGAGCTGTTTCCATTTTGGGAGTATACTATGAATAAAACTGCTAGGAGCAATCACATATGAATCTTTTTTGTGGATATATGCCTTTATTTCTGTTGGGTGAATAACCAGGAGTGGAATTTCTGGGACATGTGGTATGTGCATATTTAACTTACAGGAAACTGTCAAACTGGTTTGTTTTGCAACAACGCATAAGTGTTCCAATTATTACAAATTGAAGCCAACAAGTGGTATTGTCTATTATTTTTCACTTAAAGTTCATAGGTAAAATATTTGAAAATTTTTTGAAAAGTAGGGAAATCATTATAAAAGAAGAGGTCATCATTTAAATTTGTATCAATGATAAAACTATTGATACCAAAGATAAAGCATCTACAACTTTTACGTATTTTGGGAAGCCTGAAAATGTCAACTGCTCGGCGTCAAGAAGGGACAGTAAAGCAAATATGACCAGAAAAAGCAGAGGTAGGAATTTCTTAGTCTTTGGTGGGGATTTTATAAAACTAGATAGTCTTCTCTTAGTTTTCTAATTTTTTAAAATTTAAACTTCTAGCTTTATATTTTTTCATTGGGTTTTCCTCTCTTTCAGGCACTCTCCAATGCAAGAGTTAAAAAAACGTGGTCGAGAATGTAAACAGTTACCTTCAGGCAATATCTATTACTAGAGGCTTTTCTCTGTCATTTATAACTTGGTGATGAAAACCCAGACTCTGACTTGAATTTAAATCCTTAATCCACCACTTAGTTAAAACACGTGGACAAATTACTTTATCTCTCTGGTTCAGGTTATTGGCTCCTAATTGTGTTCCACAGCAAACCTAGTAACAACTCCCTCATAAGGTTACCATGTAGATTAAATGGGGATAAAGCATTTGAGTTTATGAAGCAAACTCATAATACAAGCATTACCCTTTTATGAGAATGCTCTCTTAGAGCCTCACGATAACTGTCTAAGACAAATTAGGCATTCTTCCGCCTTCCTGGTTTACACGGTGTGGAATCTTAGCATAGGAGAAATGAGCTACTGTGGGCATGGAGCCAGGAAGGCTTTAAGGAAGGTGACATTTGAGTATAACAGGGTTTGTTTCTCTATATATTAGAATCCTATTTAACGTCTCAAGGGGGAAAGCCTTTTCTAAAAGCAAGACAGAGGGGTCATCTGTTCATTCATCATCTACTCCTATTTGTACAAGGAACTTCAAATGGTAACTCCCACGCACATGCAGAGTCTCTTCTCTTCTCTTCTGATATCTGGCATGATCAGGTGTGTGCTGAGTTGTCTCCAGAAGTCCCTATTCAGATACATCCCCTTCCCTCTTTGCTCTGATTTCTGCCCTGGGAGGCTGATCGATGTGGGCTGGCTCCCGTTCGTTGGATTTGGCTGGTGGGGGGCAGTGGCAGGAAATTAGGACAGGAAAATGAGTTTGAGGTATCCTCTGTTTGTGGGAACCTCTTAAAGGGGAACTTCACAAGTTTTATCTCATTTAATCTTCATGGTAACTTTATGACTAGTTACTATCATCTCTGCTATTCTACACGGGAGGAAACTGAGTTCCTTGACCAGTTTCTTTGCAAAAGCCAGTCAGTACTTTTTACTCAGCTCCCTCTAACTCAGGTTCTGTTAATTTTTCTTTTCCAAGATCCTTCAGGTGTAGGTGTGGTATTGGTGCCCTGCTACTGACCAAAGAGTATTGTACTATCTTTGGGCTCGCTATACCCCACCAACTCTTTGGGGTATAATCCCTTCATTATAGACTTTGTTTCAATTACTCAATTTCAGCATGCCAAGTGCTTTCCTCTAGGATTAATAAAACATTGATGCCACACATTTCATTCCCTCTGAATGAAGGAGTGGCAGCCACATTTATTGAATGTCACTGAGCTCTTATTAGGCAAAGTAGTTCACATTTGCTGGTATTTATTTTAAAATGTGAGATAACTCTGATTTTAGTAATTTCAGTCTTTTCTCTTTTTTCTTTGTCAGTCTAGTTAAAGGTTTGTCCATTTTTTTTTTGATTCTTCCAAAGAACCAATATTTGTTTCATTCATTTCTATGCTCTATTTCATTTATTTCTGTTCTAAATTTTTATTATTTCCTCCCTTCTACATGCTTTGGATTTAGTTTGCTCTTCATTTTCTAATTTCATGAGGTGGAAGACTGGGTTGGTTTCAGATCTTTCTTCCTTTTGATTATAATTATCTATAGCTATAAAATTTCCTCTAAGTGCTGCTTTAACTGCATCTCATAAATTTTATTATGCTGTGTTTTTAGTTGCGTTAATCTCAAAGTGTTTTCTATTTCCCTTGTGATTTCTTCTTTGACCTACTGGTTCTTTATGAGTGTGTTATTTAATTTCCCCATACTTGTGAATTTCCCAAGTTTCTTTTCATCACTGATTCCTAATTGTGTTCCAGTGTGGTTGGAGAACATACTTTGAAAGGTTTCAGTCTTTTTAATTTACTGAGACTTGTTTTATGACCTACTATATGGTCCCTCCTGCACAGTGCCTCTGAGAAGACTGTGTATTCTGGTGCTGTTGAGTGCAGAGTTCTACAGATGTCTGTTGGGTCTACAAGCTTGCAACATTTAAAATAAAATGCGACTAGAAAGGCAGAAGGAAATATCATATCACTATCATGAGTCTGAAAACAATATCATTTGCCATAAAGATAAATACCAAGAAAGAAAAAATGATATTAAATTCTAGCAGGAGATTATGCCTACTGAAGTCTTTGAGCTTGGGGTTGCTCACTTTTTGCTAAAAAAAAAAAAAAGCATTGTAAGGTTGTATGTTTGAAGTTATGTTATTACCAGATCAACACTTTCCCTTTGGGCTTAATCAGAAGGACTGAAAGAGAAATGAAAAGGGAATAAACATTATTTCAAGTTTGCTTAGCTCCTAAAATAATTGCTTATCCTGGCCCCCTTTTAGAAACAGACTTCTCTCAACTCCTTTTTACCAATCTCTCTATTTTGCGTAACCATACCCAAAGAGCATTCAGTAGTGCCCTGAACTCCCACAGTATCTAATGTTGAGTCTTCCACAAAACACTCAATAAATTCTGCATGTAACTGGCAAGTATTTATTACCTTCTCTTTACCTATTAAGACTGGGGGAGATGTTCTTGGGGCACTGTAGGACTTCAAAGCTCTTTTTCTCAGGTAACCTTTTCATGTGATACCTTGTCTCTGCCTCTGCTTCCTGTCAGGCAAGTAATATTAGCCAACTGACTTCTACCCATTTGTAACAAGTCTGTTTGTCTTTAATGACAGCAGAGCTCTGGGAGCTGTGCTTAATGAGGTGAAACACCAGGGATCAGTTACTAGTGTTAGAAGGTTCGAAAATGCAAGAAGGATGACTTCTTCAGGCTCCTGAAACTTTATCAGTGTCCCATCACAATTTACTGAATGGACTGAGGCATCAGGAGAGATTTCTGAAGGAGCTGTTTCTCCTTTTAAACTATTTCTATTTACTGCTTTTGTAAATTCTAGATTAAATAAACATAGAAGAGCAACCTCCATCTTTCAATTCACTGTCAAGAAGTAAAGTATGAAAAGCTTGAGACCCCAAAATCTGTAAAAGCTTATGAGTCTTATGGTTTTGATAGGTGTTTATCATTAAAAAGAACCATTAAAACAAACAGAATAACTGCTGTTTAAGTTTGTGCTCTGCAGGTTGCTAATACTATGCTCACTGCTGGAGTTTAGGAATGAATGAACACTTAACGTGGCTGTCATAGAAAGAGATTACACTGAGGGATGGCTTAAGGACCATTTTCTTAGGTATCTTCCTACTTCTGAGGCACTCATTCTACCAAAACAAGTACTAGGGGATAGAAATTAAAAAAGAACATTTCATTCAGCTATAGGAGATATTGGAAAATCTACCACTAGTCAGGAAAACTAAATGAGAATTGTATTTCGTAAACACTAAAATGACAAGGTAAATGTCAAAGCTCACTGACAATGCAGGAATACTTTACTCAACCAGGGCACATGCCCAGTGATGCCCAGAACCAACCCCTGTGTTCCCCCAGAAATCTGCTGCAGGCCTGGATCCAGGAATTTCCTATTACTTGTGTCACTGATAAACTTATCTGTGTTGGCCACGGGCTACCAGCTCCTTAAGAATAGGGATTACATCTTACTCAAAGGTGTATTGCTGGTGCCTAACACAGGGCCTGGGAGGCTCAGCACAGGTCACTGAACAAACCATCCTGAACCCTGCCATCACATGTGGTCTCTCTTTCTTCATGATGACCACTGGCCATCCTGGGTCAGATTTTAATTTGTCACAACATCATTCACAATCAAAGGAAAATGATATCAACTGGAGTCACAGGTTACTTATTTTATGAAATATTTTCTATCTTTGAAATTATACCTCAACTTTGAGTAAAAGTAAATAAAATAAGAATTTTTTAAAAAATATATAAAATAACTTTGCTGAGTGGTAAATGAATGAAACATATAATATTACAGATTTTCATAGGAGACATATTAGGCATAGGGCAGCAACTGCTTGTCTTTCAAATGTGACATGCTCTTTCATGAATTCCCAAGTAGGTTTCGTTAGTGAATAAGCAAGCTCCCTAGTAAATTTCAATATGCTTCCATTTATAAAAATTATTATTCAGCTATCAGAAGACAAAACCATTATGCAAAACAAAGTACATATGCAAAAGCACAAGGTGCATTATATTTCATTGAACTTCACTCTAGCTTTTCAATAAATATGACTGCATCCTGCATTTACTTGCCAAGGATTGTACATGTAATTTTAGTTTAATAGCTATTTTCTAGAAATGTGCAATATTTTGCAGGGACACTCACTGCAGCACCTATGTTCTCCCATACACTGTACCTAGGTTTTAACTTTATCCCAGTCAGTATTAATTTGTGTAGTTTTTGACAGCAAACTGTGATCTGCAAGAGTTAAACCCAAAATCAACACTAATATTCTAAACAATTAATTCCTGACACTGATGACATTTAAACTTCAGATGTGATCCATTAAAAGCCCACTTCATTACCTGAAATACTCTTGAGTGCATTATCTCTTAAAAATCATCTCTTAATCATCC
Source organism: Myrmecophaga tridactyla (assembly GCA_004026745.1). NCBI lineage: Eukaryota > Metazoa > Chordata > Mammalia > Pilosa > Myrmecophagidae > Myrmecophaga > Myrmecophaga tridactyla. The sequence goes on from PVIY010030014.1 coordinate 23,124, forward strand.
CTTAATACACCTTTTCCTCATCTGTCTTGCTCTTTATTCTCATGTTAGGGCAAAATGTAACAGTCTCTTGGAGATCCAGACGTGGTTAAGAATCTAAATTTGTTGAATAACAGGAGTTCTTAGAACCACAATAGAACATTTTCCTTTATTTTTATTAGTTGATTTGAGGCTTACCCTCATTAGGCAACAAAATGGAAAACAGTCTCAAAATCTCAAAGCAGTTAGTGACCGAAACGATTTATCTCTTAAATGTAAACAATAAATTCATTTGTTGTTTATTTGGTAAATCAATCTCCTCTCTCTCTCTCCATTCCAACACTTTAGCTCACTAAGAATCTGAAAAAAATAGAAACCCAACTTTAAGCGGTGGGGGCCCCACCCAAACCAGTCACCTTGATGGCCAGGCCAGCGGGGGTCAGCTTCTCCACATTTCGCTCACTGAGGCAGTCTTCTCCCATCAGAGACGTGAGGTGCTGCAGACACTCGGCATGTCCCTGTGACGCAGCAATGTGCAAGAGATTGTTTCCGCTTTCGTCGTGAATTTTGTCCAGATTGTCGGCAGCTAAGTGTGGCTGCACAAAGGGTAAGAGAGAAAGCTTATGCCAACAAACCAGAAAGAGACGCTGTGGGGATTTTACTCTGTGCATGGGAAGAAGAGACGAGGTTCCAGAAGTTTTGGTGGCAGGCGCAGGGATCTGATGAATCAGTGTTCCTTGCTATTAATTCTAATGACTTTCTATTACATTCCTTGTACACAATGCTTTGGAACCTGAGTTTTGAGACATAGCTGAGTGTGAGGCCAGGGACAACAAGCGTGTGGAGGGTTCACACAACTGCAGTGACATTTATGGCAAATGGCAGGTCCACATCTGTCTCTTCACTATTGAGTGAACCAACCACGTGTCTCAACCATTTGCTTTGCCCTGAACTGTGGAAAACCGGGTTTCTCTGCACACTATCAGGTGAGGGCTGAACTAGTGGTTCCAGAGGTTCCCCTACACACTTTTTTGTCCCCAAACTCCTAGAGGCATCTGGAGGCTTGGCTGGCCTTTGGTTTGCACATCTCTAGAGATGTTTAGTCCCCTCAGTATGAACTGGTTGACAGAGACTGTCGGGTGAATGGAGAGGCATTATCAACACGGACAGCAAAAGAAAGGAATGAATCGAAGCGAAATAGAGAGTGAGCCAGAAAGAATGGAAAAGACATTTTTTTTCAAGTGAAAAGATTTTTATTACTTTGTTAGTAAAATTGTTCAATTGCTAGTAATATTGCCCAATCACAATGCACTTTTTGATAATAAACCAAGGCCATTGTACTTATATAGGTATGCCTTCCCACTAATTAGAATTACGTTTGACAAAGAGGGTGATTTTCTTGAATGGCACTCTAATTAACATCATAGTATCAACTCAGGCTTGCTACTGTGTGATTTTAAGTCTGGAAGTGAGAAAAGAACAAGGCAGGCAGATGGAATGCTATCTCAGTTGAGCTCTCTCTTAGTCTTTTTTCTCACATCATCTCACTCTGTGCCAAGAGTGTTTGGAAAAGCTTCTTCAGGCTCCACAGACATGCAGAGCTGGAACCCAGTAAAAAACTATGTGAGTCAGAGGGCAATCAAGCTGTAAGGTAAGGAACTATCTGCAAATGCTTTTCAAACATCCTGGTCTGACTCTCCTGAATAATGACCAGAATGAAACAGAAGACCCTCTGTTCACATCTCTGGCGGGTCTGCCATCAGCAAGGAACTGACATCTCCACAAATAACGGCGTGAGAAAGTTGGGATCGGTTTGAAAAGCAAACAGAAAGACATTAAGATTCAAGTTAAAGAAAGTGCTGGGCCTGCTTTGTTTTGCTTTTGTTGAAGTGTCCTTATGCCTGTTGAATTAATGCATAATTTATTCTATAGCCATTTGTGTTCCCCCATAGTAACCTTATAACTTTTATTTCTGAACTCAAAAATTCGCATCTCCCACCTTAAACCACAGATAAAAATTAAACTAGAACCAGCAAAATACATCCTCACCCTGCTACTATTGGACGGAGCCAATAAAATGCAATCTCTAAATGATCAATATGCATCAGTAACTGGATTATACTTACCAGGAGAGATATCTGTCCTTCTTTAACGATGTTCAAGATGCTTTTTGCTTTTTTCAGAAACTCATTTGTTTCTTCTGGGCCTTGGGAGCTGGTCCAATTCAGGCCACTAATCTGCTCTTCCAGTTTGGGTTCCGAGGCCGAGGGCTGCAGATGGAAAGCCCTGAGCTGACAGTCCGGCACTACCTTCTCAGCCTTTCGGCCATGAGCATCACCAAAAGTCTTGTTCAGCAAGTCCTTACTCTGGCTTTCGGGCTCATACGTGGAGCCACACTTAACCAGAGGGGGAGAGCTCTCGGGCTCTTCGGTGGAAAGCTTGTGCTGGTCCTGGATAACAGATGACGCTTTTCTCAGGTGAGGGCTTTTCACGGGCGAAAGCACGCAAAACGGAGCCCTGCTGGATGGGGAGTTCTCAGCACTCCCCGGAGAACAGGCTTTGCCAGAAAGGCCATTGGTGGTTGTGCATAAACCTAAAATTCTTTTTTCTGAAGTCGCCTTGGTAAAAGAGGCAAGCTGCTGGCTGGATTTAATGTAAGGCACGTCCAGGATTTCATCCATGTCGAGGTCGTAATGCTCCAGTTCGCCCAGCAGCGTGCTGGGCTCGGAGGTCTTCCCCGGCAGGCTGCCCTTTCCATCTTCAGGGCCGAGCTCCTCAGAAGGGGGCTGTGGATCCAAATCACCCCCTTTCAGGTGCTCCACCTTCTGGGTCTTTTGTTCATCATTTTCATTGTTCTCCAAAGTCTCTGGCTGATGTTTCAGGGGAGAAACCCGCTTCACTGGGCGGAACTTGCTGTATACATCAGCGACCCCTGTGGGCTTCTGCGTGTTTGTAATAAGAGTTGAGACGCCGCAATTCCAACTAGAGTTAGAAACTATTAAAAAAAAAAAAATTAAAACAGGAAGACCATTTCACTGAAATGCTGAACATTATATTGGCCATGCAGGCAAACACAGTTCACTAAAGTTATGCTCAAATTAAGCCCCTGTACAAGGGGGATGATTTAGAGAGGACTTGGCACCCTTGAAACAAGAGTTTCATACCTATCACTGGACAACAATGAATGCCAAAAGAAAAAAAAAAAAAAAGATGAGCTATGAGCTCAACGTTAATTAAAACAGCTAAAGGAAAACCAAACCCAGACAGTTCATTCCCTGGATAGATCCACCACCCTGGCAGTATTTCAATACCTGCCACTACCCTGAAAACGTCCAGTCCAGCGGAATTAGAGGATAGGATTCTCAGTGTTAAATGAATTTCCAAACTAATTTAGGGAGCTAAGGGATGTGTGTTCTATTTGTGCATACACAAACACACAATGCTTGAGAATGCTTAAGAAGACCCATATCATAAAAATAAATAAATAATAGGGGAAGGTAAAGGGTAAAAACTGGGCAGATTGAAATACTGTGGGTCAATGAGAGGGAGAGGTAAGGAATATGGGACATACGCGTTCTTTTTTTTTTCTTTCTATTTCTTTTTATGGAGTGATGCAAATGTTCTAAAAATGATCACGGTGAAGAATACACAACTATGTGATGATATTGTGAGTCACTGATTGAATAATATGGTTGGACTATACGTATGTGGGTACATCTCAATAAAATATGTATTTTTTAATATTAAAAAAGAAGTCCCATATAAAGATATAAAGAAGGGGTAAATTAATTAATATTGGGCAAACTCAAACTGTGCCCTGTTGGATTACTCGCTGGGTCTCTTGTTAGGTGGATTATAGAAAAGAACAGAAAAGAATACAGTGGTCAGAAGTTGCCTGGGCCAGGGAAGAAAAGCCATGGTTGGCTTTACCCCACCCTAGACTGAACGTTCCAGTTAACCATCCTACAAAGGTCTTTCGTGATGCTTTCTGGAACATGGCTCAGCCACATAATGAACTACCAACTCACAGCAGAACATGCTCTTTATGACTTCATACCCCCCTCCATAGTTGGGGAAGCTGGAAACAAATAGGGTGAAAAAGAAGTTGCAGGGACACTGCGTGGGAAGACTGGGTTTTCTTCTATTCTGTGCTAAGATTAGGTAGAGATTGCGTGTGGGTTTGGATTTAAGTAAGTGTCTGAGATGGAATGCAAAGTAAAACAGCTAGACACATCTGGAGACAAAATAATCCCCACCTCTCCTGGTTAGCCTCACATTAGATGAGGCTGCTGCTTCTCCTCTTGAGACAGCCTAATGGAGCAGCAATTGTCTCCTCAGACATGATAATATTACAGGGCCACTCCCCTGACCAGACCCTTGGGAAACCCCAGGCTACTGATTCATGAGCTCCTATTCCCCACTCCACTCAACTGACACCACCTCCTATCAAAGAGGTGAGATTTCAGGGTCTGCCCTCCAACTGGGGACCTCCCATCTAACTCCCTTTCTGGGAAAAGAGCAGGTGCGAAATATTTAACTGGAAAGCATGTGTTTGTTATGTTCTTCGTTGTTGGGTTCAAGCAAAGAATAAAAGCACCTGGGACTGGTGTGTACTCAGGTCTGTAACTTCTGTGATAGTTCTCGGCTACTGCTGATTCTTGGGGCAAAAGTGGCATGCAAGGTATTAAATGGTCTCTTAATTTAGGACACTCGTCATTCTTGCTCCTTCTGGGTTTTTGTGTTCTAAAAGGATTCAGAGAAGTTCAGGAGCCAAGCTAAGGAGGTGAGAGTGTCCTAAATATGGATGCCTCGGCAGGTTCTTTCTACTCAGTGGACTACAATTTTGCACAGAGTTTCAGAAGGACTCCACTAAACAGCCACCCTCTGAGGCTCTCCTGGCTCTGGCATGCTAGACTCTAAGAACACACTTCCATAAGGTGTGGAGGGAGTGCTGGATTCTCTCTCTACTCAAGAACAGGCATAATAGAGCATATTCCAGAAGGGAAGGAAGGTATCTAGATGTTCGCAGTCTACTGCTTCTCTTCCCTCTCGCGAGCCCTAGTTCTTAGATGTACACAGTGTTTGGCACCGGGTAGACAATGAACGAAGTTAGTATTTTAATTTGACCCTCATGTTGCACAATGCATGAGATCTATTTTTAAATGCCCAGAGTGGATCCTTCTGAGGGGTTTGCAGCTAATTTCAGAGGGGACAAAAGTCCTGTGAATAAACCCAGAGGGGTGATAATCATCAAATAGAGTGGGATTTCTAGAGTTATTTATGAAAGGTAAATGCACAAAGGCAAAGGCTAATCCATTTGGTCATTACAAATGGTAAAAGTTTTTCTATCTTTTATATGTCTCTTTCTCCCTAAAAATGTGAAGCTGTGAACAATTAATGTCTGCCAGAAATTTCTGCCAAGCCTTTCTCTCTTTCTTTCAAGAGCATATGGCTACTTTTTTATTCAAAACAGAAGGGAGACGGTGGATATAAAGTTTATAATGTGTAAATATGCCTTTAATTTGATTGATCAGTTTTCTGAAATGCTCCAAATGCAGCGGACATATATATATATACACACATATATATGTGTGTGTATATATATATATACACACATATATATATATAATGTCATTTCTGAGATGCTTATTAGAAAGTATTGTTTTATATTGCCAACTACCTTGATTTCTTTGGAACTTCTTGAAAATGTGCATTCAGGATGTAATAAAAATGTTTAAAGCTACATAACTTGGTGGGTCAATACAATGAGTGCATTGTACCAATATATTTATGTATTGTAGAAAGTCGTGGGTTCAAAGGGCTACTCTTTTATGTTGGCTTTATTTACATGTGAAATTTTTTCCAAGTGATACAGGGAAATGGATACCATATGTTTCCCAGCTGTTTTGTTCTAACAGAAGCCATTAAGAACGCTCTATGGAAATGAATTCTGTCTGAGTCTTATGAAAACACTTTCCACAGAAGGGTCTAAAAACGAAGACGGGACATCAACATTAAGGCTTGTTGTCCCTCCCCTTATTTGAACCTATGATTCATTTTTAGGCTGAGAGTTAAATCTATGATTTTGACTTTGGGACTGACAGCCAAGAAAAAAGATCCCAGTTGTGAAAAATGCATTATGTAACAGGCTTTCTTGAGAATGCTCCAATTTATTGCTATATCATATACTCATCTGAGAGGAAGGACACTTTTCTGTTATATACAAAAGACAAAACTCAGCTAGTTTATTTCTCCTCCACTAGGCAAATGGGCATTTTAAGCACAACTAGCTTTAATAACAAAGCTATTAATGATGGTCAAGATTTTCACTTCTAACTCTGTAAGTCTAGCAAAATTTTCAATTAACTTTTGTTCTACTCTAATGTTACAAAGTAAACTTCTCATGATAAATGGAAACAAACTTCAGACTAACTATGGTTACTAGAAAGATTTTGAGGCTAAATTTGTTTTCTGGGAATCAGGAATAAGTGCTTCACATGTTGACAAAATTTAAATCTCTGAAAAGTTTATCTGTCATCTGATTAGATTTTTGCAAGCTCTGTGGGAACAGATCTAATTATCTTTATTCCTCAAAGCACACAGAAAATTACTTTACATAAGCAGGTTCTTAATGACTTTTTTGCTGAATGGGTTCATTTTTCACGTTACAGTCAAGTAAACTTGTCTAATATGCTTAAACCTAGCTATCTGATTATACCACAACTTTTCTAAATGGTCAGTAGGTAAATGAAAATGCGGTTGATATTGTTTATAGGCCACAATCATCTTCCTCCAATCTCGATGGCCACTGGAATGCCTCTGGGCTCCAGCAACATGTTTCCAATGGCCAGTTGACCATCCCTACCTGGCTATTTATTCAAAAAGCGATTACAGCGGGCCCAGGATGGGCAAGGTTTTATGATAGGCAGTGTGTCCCAACAGAGGGGACTTATCCCTCTCCACCCCTAACCATTTCCCTCCCCGTCACCTCCCTGCCCCAGCACATGCACCTTCTACTCCCCCCTTCCCCAAACACATTCCTTGGCCTGCGGTATTGGCCTGGGCAGTCACGTCACCATCCGTGTATCTCCAGGCAATGCATGTCCCAGATATCCCTGCCCCCTGCCCCACATCCCTCAGGCACCAAGTCCTGCTGTGGCCTCATCCTCACCTGCATCCTCATATCCTCCCTCACTAATACTGCCTGGGCCACGCCCGGAGTCTCTTCATGGCCCAGCAAGGTTCTCCCTGCTTCCCTTGCTCTCTTTACAGCCCTGAGTTATCCTTCATCAGATAAGCCTGGTTTTGTCACCTTTTTTTAGCTCAAAAGTCACATGTGGCCCTGCACTACTCCTAAAACAATATTTCCCTAAATGTGGGATGCATATTCCTACAGGATTGCACATGGGTACCACCCACATATCTCTGACCTAGAGGGAGAAAGTTATTCACCTTTCAATTCTCTTTCTTCTTCCTAATTAATTTACGGCGTCTCAGTTTGGTGCCAGAACGAATGAACTCCTCTCCATAATTTACCAACCTCCCTCCCTTTATGACAAGGAAACTGCAGGATTCAGGCTGAGACTTTCAGAGGCAAAAATATAACATGAATGTTTAATTTCACAATATTCACCACTTAAGTATGACTTATCTTGAATTCATTGTAAGGACGTGGATTTTGTATTATCAACCATGGCAAAGTTTCTTTTAGAAACAAATGTTTAAAAGTGAATATTGCTAGAAAAATATATTAACTAAATAATAGTACAGGTGGTATAAATAAAAATAACATAGGTAGACCTTGGGTATAATACAAGTTTGTAGAAATGATGCATGGATTACTAAGGCTTGGGAAACTCTGGCTTTCAGGACAATGGCTAAATTCTTAAGCATGGTGTACAGCAGTTCTTTTATGCATTTTATAATCTACCTTCTCATCTCATCTCAACTCATTCATTTTTTTCCTCTACCTCCACTGTTAACTTCACCCTTTCTGGACACACCATGTTCATCCTTTATTGCTCCTGCTTTGGTGCTCGCTCTCCCCCTCCTATAATGCCCTTGCCACCTTTTCTGCCTGAGACTTAGGGTCCTTGACAAGATCCAGCTTAGGTGTCACCTCCTTGGGGCAGTGTTCCTCTGATTCTCCCAGGGAATAGCTACTTCTTGCTTCTTAGTACCCTGATAATATCTGCACATACCTAGAGTTGGTCATTTCTGAAGCTCTGCTCCAAATATTCACGTATGCGTCTATTTTGCCTTCTCTTTGCTTTGAACTTACTTGTGTTTATAATGAGCCCTCTGTCTAGCATAGTATCTGG
>PVIY010030015.1:0-31431 GCA_004026745.1 Myrmecophaga tridactyla
AAGGGCACTGCAACTGGAGCCGCAGAGGCTGTGTCACCCCTCCCAACCTGACTTCAGGAACTAATGAACTGCCCCTTCTGGACATCACCTGACCTCCATCCTTAAAAGCTGCCTGCACCAAAGCCCATGCGCGCACTCACCTCCCTCCATCTTGGGTTTGGTGAGTTCTGCCCGGGAGCGCAGAAATACCACCCCCCCCCCCACTTTAAATTTCCTGGTGTACCTTTCTTCTTTCTCACCCTTTCACCTCCTAAACCTTTCACATACCATGAACCTGGAAACTAGAACAAGCAGCCTCAGGTGCTTATCAGAACAGGAGCTCTCAATGGCAGGGCCCCCTCTCCCAGGGTTTTATAAATACTCAACCCTTAAACCTCACAAGGTCTCCATTCTCATGGAAAGTGGGGTGAGATAAGCTGCCATTCACTGATCCCAGCCCAGCAATTGGTCTCCTGAGAGAGTGGCCACGATGGGATCTCCTCCCCTGCTCTTTTGGGTTCTTTGTGTTGTGTAAGTAATGAATCGTTCATTTGCTGAAAAAAAAAAAAAAAGATGCTCACTGAGAAAGAGTATTGGGATGATGAATAAAGAGCTCCATTTTCAGTGTTCTTCAATCCACATATTCTTTTTCCGTTTCCACTGTCACTGCTCTAAGAAGGACAAGTTTTGGTAATCAATCTCTCTCACCTGGACTTCCAAACTGCCTTCCACTTGCAACAGACTGAACAACAGATTCAGTTTCCTAAAGTTCAATTCTGATTGTTTCACTTAAAACAAAACAAAACATTTTTATTGTAGTCCCAGAGATAGAGCACAAATTTTCCCATTTTAACCACATTCAAGTGTACATTTCTGAAATATCAGTTATATTCACAATATTGTGTTACCATCACCAACAGCCATTTATCTTTTTCACCACCTCAAACAGACGTTACTCACCCATTAAGGTATAACTCTCTCTTTCCACCTCATTTCTCCCCTCGCCCCTGAGAACTTATAAACCACCACCTATCTGTCTTTATGAAGTATACTTCTCAAAGATATTTCATATAAGCAAGAGTATACAATATTTGTCCTTTTGTGTCTAGATTATTTGTTATTACACTCAACATCATGTATTAAACCATGAGTCTCATCCATGTTGCAGCATGCATCAGAACTTCATCCTTTATCATGACTGATAATATTCCATTGCATGGATATACCACAATTGTTTATCCATTCATCCACTGATGGACGCTTGGGTTGTGCCCACCTTTTGGCTATTGTAAATAATGCTGTTATAAACAGTACACAAATATCTACTTCTTGTATACAAATACCAGCTTTCAGTTCTTTTGGGTATGCTCCAAGAGGATTGCCAGAACATATGGTAATTCTATTTTCAATTTTCCAAGGAAATGCTGAACTGATTTTCACAATGAATGCAACATTCTAAGTACCACTAGCAATGTATAAGAGTTCCTATTTCTCCACATCCTTGCCAACACTAATTATTTTCTTTTATTTTTTTAAATTACAGCCATCCTAGTTGGTGTGAAGTGGTATCTCTTGCATTTGATTTGCATTTACCTGATGACCAATGATGCTGTACATCTTTTCTTATGCTTATTGGCCATCTTCTCTAGAAAAAAGTCTATTCAAGTCCTTTGCCCATTAAAACAATTTTATTAGAGAATATGCAGATTTACAGAAAAATCATGCAGAAAACAGAGTTCCCATAAACCCCTCTGGTTGTATCACTTTAATTTAGAAGTTTCTAAAAACTTCCCCAAATCACCAAATTGAGTATACAGTCAAACTTTTAAGCTTATCATTCAAACCCCTCCCCAAATGACCTCAAGCTAGCTTTCAATATTCTCTCCCTTTCCTCTAAGACAGATACACTTACAAAGAACTAATCAATTGAAATTTTAAAAAAGAACAGGGACTTCCCAACCTTCTCATGTCATTTCTTGTATTTATTATAAATAAATTCCTCTTGCTTCCCTTCACTGCAACCCATTTTCATTGCAGGGGCTAAATATGGCAAACATCTGTAAGGAAGAGAGTGATTTTTCGCATATTCTGGTGCACAGAGAATTGCTTAAGACAACCTGTGAAAAAGGCAGACCTCAGTTATAATATATATGCCTGAGCCCCTAGCAAACTCCTGTTAATTAGAAACTGCCAACTGCTTTCACCTGGACAAATCGGTCTATTGATAATGAAAGCCCACGGGCTCCTGTGGCCAGTAGTTTTAGAAGAGAGAGACTCTCAAAGTCTGGAAAATTCTAAATGAGAGCCCTGACCCTCAAAATGAAGTATGGATGGAGGAGGGGGTATAGGAAGAGTGCTATGTTTGTTTTTCTGCATGAAGGACCCATTGGCTAGAAGTACTTGAAAAGGAAAAGGAGTTTAAAAATACAGTCTCAACAAAGCGAGAATATTTAAAAGAAGATCAAGGAAATGATGTTTTTATTTTTTAAACTCACCATTGTTTTTAGGAGATTGGCTGAAAATCAAAAGTAGCATCAATAAGTTGTCCAGCAAAAGAATGCGCTCGGAGAAAAAGCTCTAAACTAACAGAGACCAAGACCTTCCACATCTAGAATTAACTAAGATATTCTGCTTAAAGGGAATTTCCTGCTTTTGTAGATAAATAACAAGGACTGTCAGCACAGCAGCTCAGTTACTGGCTGGCACAAGGGAGTAATTTCATCACGGTAAATTATGAAAGATTCTCTGATATTGAGAATTAGGGATGCAACCTCAAGGACTTGATAGGTCCACAAGGAGGAGCATGGCCTTCCTCAAACAGAACTTCAAGATGCTATAAAAAGCCAGTAAAAACCAAGCCAAACTTGTCAACCAAATCCTGATTTTGTGGGGGTGAGGTGTCAAAGACTGATAACATCAAAAGAGAGCCAGGAGGAATGAAGTCTTATGCTAAAAAATAAAGATGTGATGCAAATGGCAAACTCTATACCCCACTCTATTATGGAAAAGAAAAAATGTGGACGTGGCCATGTACACAATGTTTAAGATAAAAGTGATTGGCCTATCACTAGACTCAGAGACTCATAAAATCTAAGACTCTCCGTTCACACTTGTCAACCTAAAGCTTTAAACTAAAATGAGAGGGAGGGGAAGAGAAACGACTAGGCAAGAAACTGTACCCCAAGATTCAAAAAACCTGAGTCATTAGGGAACACGTGAATCATGCATGAACAGTCCTTACGCCCACTCAGTGGCCCAGAATGAAGAAGTAACCACAAGGATGATCCTAACTTGCACAAGTATGAACAGATAAGTGTCATAGATGAGGGGTTACTGAGGATACTAGATTGTCTTCTGGGCCAGGGAAAGAGAGAGAGTCTATAAAAATAAATGAGTTGGTGGGGAGAAAAGGTGCTGATCTAAGCAACTGTGGGAATGAGAGGAGTCTGTAAGACTAAAGGCAAAAGACATTGTACATAAGCACTGTACTCTAGTTGATGAAGTTGTTTACTACAAGAGCATAGGTTAACAACTCCAGTTCTACTACACAGGTACATTGGAACTGAACCACCAAGCAAATGGATGGCAAACACTGGGAGTCAGGTTTCTTACTGTTGCAATGGGAGTTTATAGTTAAGCAAGGGAAGGCAGTTAGAAGGATTCATGTGATAATGGTTTATTAAAGTTGGAGTCATCTGTATAAAGCAATCTTTAGATTACTGATACAGGTGGTTACATGTTGTTCTAGTTTGCTAGCTGCTGGAATGCAATATACCAGAAACAGAATGTCTTTTAAAAGGGAGAATTTAATGAGTTGCAAGTTTACAGTTCTAAGGCCGAGAAAATGTCCCAATTACAACAAGTCTATAGAAATGTCCAGTCACAGGCATCCAGGGAAAGATACCTTAATTCAAGAAGGCCAATGAAGTTCAGGGTTTCTCTCTCAAGTGAGAAGGCATATGGTGAACACAGTCAGGGCTTCTCTCTCAGCTGGAAGGGCACATGGCGAACATGGCGTTGTCATCTGCTAGTTTTCTCTCCTGGCTTCTGGCTTCATGAAGCTCCCCGGGAGGCGTTTTCCTTCTTCATCTCCAAAGGGTGCTGGCTTGTGGACTCTCTGCATCTCATGGCTACATCATTCTCCTCTGCTCTCTCTGAATCTCTTTCTCCAAAATGTTTCCTCTTTTATAGGACTCCAGTAAACCAATCAAGATCCACCCAAACAGGTGGAGACATGTCATCCCCTAATCCAGTTTAACAACCATTCTTGACTAAATCACATCAACCAGGGAGATGATCTCATTACAGTTTCAAATATACAGTATTGAATAGGGATGATTCTACCTTTATGAAATGGGATTTATATTAAAACATGGCTTTTCTTAGGGGGCATACTTCCTTTCAAACCAGCACACATGTGGAAATATTTTCAGATGTGTATACACAGGTTAGTATACAAACATGCATTTGCTTGCTGTCAGCTGAGAAGGTTGAGAGGCACTAATACCCCAAAAGCAAAGAGCACACCTAAAACCCAAATCTTGGTTTTTAAGACCAGTCTCCAATAAAAGGAATGAAGGCTCCTTGGAGAAACGGCTAATACTAGGACTGGGACAGTAAATAATATGCCTGGGAAGTCTTATAGTGCCAGAAAAGTAAAGAAGTGCTCAGAAAACAAAAACAAACAAACAAAAAACATAATGAAGGGGGTATTGAAAAGAGAAACAGGAACAAACTGAAAGAGCTCCAAATGCTAAAGCTGGAACAAAATTAAGGACTACTGGACTATTAAATATAAAAAAGATATAAAATACACTAAACTACAAAACAAAAATATCCATGAGTTGATATAGCTATAATTAAAAAAAATAATAAAATATTGAAACAAAATGCTATATAGTTAAGGCATATTTTGCGGTCTAATGAAATAAAACCTTTAAGTAGGAAAAGTCATTCTCCCACAAGCCTCACTTTTGTACGAAACATCTGAATGAGAAAAGAGAAATGGACAAACAGAGCAGTGGGTGTAGGGTGAGAACATCTCAGGAATAGTTCCTGGGCAAGGCAGAGAATTTGGGCTGTAGCACGCAGATTTATTCCCACAGGCAAGAACAACCTGGGGTGAAAGAGGAAGCGATTTACACATTTAACACTCCAAGGACCTCTCTGCATTAAACATGGAGATTATGAAGGGATTGGGTTCTGGTGGTAGCATTGGGTGTTTTGGAGGTATTTGTTTACTATTTTGTTTCAGTTATTTATGATTTATACCCTATTGGGGGCCCTATTGTGCCCCAGGCAAATCAAGTGTGGGAAACACCTGAATAGCATATACAACGTTGTTGCTGGTCCAAATAACTGGCCCTTCATAAAGACAACTAAAAAAGTCATTTATATATTCAGTTTAAGAAGCTGAAAGGGTGAGATACTTCTAAAGACTAAGTTGGCTAAGACTGCATATTTGGCAAACCCATGTGAGAAGCTGGTGACACACTTTCCTGACTTAACTTTCAAAAAGAACAGAGGTCCCTACTATACTTCAGTCACAAAGTTTGAGATTTCATATGTTGCTTTTCTTTTCTTCTCTTCTTCCACCCCTCCTCTGTTCTGTACTTTTGGTTGTATTGAGTTGCATCTTTCCTCTGGATCCTTTCAGTAAAATATAAACCCTAAGTGCCCCCTTGGGGACCTAAAGGCCTGAGAAATACTGCAGTTCAATTTTACTACAACTGGCAACATTCAAAAGGGCAGCCTCAGACAGAGAATAAAATCAAAACAAATTTTTTAGAATTTGTGCTTAACTAATGTAATTCAAGGATTACCTTATCATACGCAAGAGTTAATTTGGAAACGGCTTCATCATTAGACAATATCCATTACTGTAGAAAAATGTAAGGCAGATAAACTGTTGATATGTAGTTAACATCCTAGAAATGTTTGTGTAACTGAATACTTGGGAGGGGAAAATATGCTTACAGTGAGGGAGGAGGGTTCTCTTTTACTTTGAGTTTAAGGTGTTCTATTTTGTGTTTTTTTATAACTGATATGAATGGTAGCTCATAGTTAATGGCTCATTTTCAAGAAGTTGCAGGTCACTATTATGCAAATGTGCTAATCTCATCTGAAAATTTTAGAACCCCTGAATGAAGAGGCTTTGTTCCTTTGAAAGGAAAATTTAAAACTAAGTACCTAAAATGGATTAGACACACAAAAGTCAATACACACACTAAATTCAAAATTCCAGTTCTTTAATAATTGTATTTTAATAGGTGCTTTCAAAGAATATTTGGTAATTACCCAATGCTACAATAAATTAACTTGAACAGATATAGGAAGCAAATGGTATTAACAAGGATTAAAAAAATATATGCATACTATTTTAAATTAGTTATAGTAGTCTTTCTCTAGACTATGCTAGAAAAAAATTTTTGCTCATTTTTTTTTTTTTTAAAACGGAAGAGTGTCACCTGTAATTTGTTTTACATGCTGTAATAACAGAATGGACCTCTGAAATAGAAAAGTAAGAAACTGTCTACATCACAGGGGAGACAGGTGGGATTAGGTATAGGGGTCTACTGTTACACATATTGAGTCTGAAATGTCTGAAGAATACACAAGTGAGTGAGTTCAATAAGTAAGAAGCGTGGCACTCAGGAGATGGAGTTTGTGTTCAAACTAAGATTGCTACTCTCAGTGGCTTTACCACCCTAGGCAGAAAACAGAACATTAACATTTAAAAAGAGGATGAAAGAAGAGAAACCTGAAAAAGATAAAAAGAATAGTGGGGTGGGAAAATAAGATCTGAGAATCCAATATGGTAGGCATGATCAGCAATGAACTGCTGCTGCGACCAAGATCTGATACAGAAAAGGAAGTTTCAATGCAAATATGGATGTTTCTGCATAGCCTATTCATCTCCAGGTATCTGAATGTCTATTTGTACTTTTTACCAGAAAAGAACACATATGACTAGTATAAATCCATCCTCCAAAACTAAGAATCTCCTCAATTAAAAGTTATCTAGAAGTCTCTCAAAATATTAAGATAGAAAGTTCTGTAATGACAAATCTAGATTTGTTCTCTATTTGCACTGTTCAACAATGTAGCCATGAGTCAGATGCGGCAACTGCACACTTAAAATGTGGCTACTGCAACTGAGGAACTAAAATTTTAATTTTACATAATGTAAATTTAAATAGCCACACATACCTGATGGCTACAGTGCAGCTCTAAAACCACAGTTCTCAACCTTGATTATACAATAAAAATACCTCGGAGAACTTTTTAAATCCCAATACCTATATATAATTTAAGGTCCTTTTTTTTTGCATGGGCAGGCACCAAGAACTCTGCCTGCTGAGCCACTGTGGCCCACCCCCTATGTTTTATTTAATTTAAAAAGTTTGGGGTTTGTGAAGCCCAGATATCATACATATATATATACTTTTTAACTCTTGGATTTTTTTAAATGCAGCCAAAGTTGAAAACCTCTGCTCTATAAGAATGCTTCTCAAACTTTAATGTGCATAGAAATCACCTCAGGAATTTCTTAAAATGTAGATTTTACTTCATTTAGGTCTGGATTGAAGCATTCCTAGTGAGCTTCCAGGTGATGTGCTGGTGTTCATCATATAAAGACTATACTTGGAGTAGCAAAGCTCTAGAACCAAATAAACTGGTATGGCATCTAATTCTCCTAAATAAAATGAAAACCTATATAGTATAAACCTTCTCTAACATATGGCAGTTAAGTCTTGTAACTTCAAGTAAGCACTGAAGAACATTAAAGTAGCAAGGGGAAGAGAATAAACTTCAGTTCTTTGAGAAATTAAGATCAAATCACTTCTTCAACAAGAAACTATTATTCTTTTTTGTCTTAAATAAGAATATTTGGTGGGTTTTTGTTGAATATTCTTTTTAGTATAGCTATTGGTTTACCTTCTGCATCATCTTCCTAGGGAAGTATGTCACTATCCTGGACATAATAAATACTGTAAATTCAACTACCTTCTTACTAGAGGCCTTCACTAAACTTTTGATTTTGTTTAGAAGGAAAACATGTCTTTCTGATTAAAAATAGCTTGCCCAGACTAGTTCTTTTAGGGAGTAGCTCTAGGGTACAACTTTAGTGTTAAGAGTATAACATTAGTATTTCTCATTTTACACAACTTCCCCAATGGGAAGTCTTTTGATAGTGATATGATAGTTCAAAGCTATTTTTAGGTACTAGTTACCAGCCTGACAACTTTATTCATGTATCACCTGGTGCTTCAGATGCTAGTTGAGGAATTATAACTATCTCTTAGCCAATGTTATAGGCTGAATTGTGTCCCCCAAAATGATATGCTGAAATCCTAACTTCGGGTATCTGTGAATGTGACCTTATTGGAAATAGTGTCTTTGCAGATGTAATCAAGTTAAAATGAGGTCATACTGAAACAGAGTGGGTTTTAATTCAATATAGTTGGTATCCTTATAAGAAGAGAAGAAAGAGAGATACATAGAGACGGGAGAAGGCCATGTGAACACAGAAGCAGAGGCTAGAGCTCTGCAACTACCTCAGGAACTGCCAGCAAACACTAGGAGCTAAATGAGGCAAGTAAAGATTCTTCTCTTTAGGTTTCAGAATGAACAGGGCCCCACTCACACCTTGATTTCATAACTTTGTAATAGCAGCTCTAGGAATCTAATACAGCCAGCAACAACTTCACTATTTACAATCAACTATGGACAGACTGAAGAAACACAAACTAGGTGTGACAAGAAAGAACTACAGAGACTGAACTGCTAGGGGTAGGATGCACAGAGGACAGAAGACCCCCTGCAGAACTTAACTCAGAAACTAAGCTACTAAATTAGCAGGAGTCCAAAAGTTTCTTTAGATGTGTAATTTCTTTTCTCATCTTCTGGATCAGAATTAAAGATGCATAAACACTTGGGACTGAAGATGAGCTTCTCTCCTCCCTATCAGTGCTTCCTCCACTATCTGCCCTCAGCTACCAGGGGAGTCTCTACACGAACCTTGTTGTGTAAAGGGACCTTGCCCTTTTTTCCTTTCTGAACCTTCGAAATTAATTTAAAAGATAATAGAACCATTTAAAAGAAGATTACAAGTACTAGTAAGTCAAGCAACTAGAATTTTCATAGGGAAATTAAATTATTACCATTGGATATTACCAAATAGTACATTTAAACACAGAAAACTAAACTAAAAACACACCAGTTTTAACTTGATGCCAAACTTTCTACCTGCTTTGTTTTATCATGTATTATAGATATAAGTATTTGGGAAGTGGCTGGAGGAGAGGTTTTGTTTGTTTTTAAGAAAACAAAATAAAAAGCAGGAAGATTAGCTCAGAGGTAGACGACACAAATAACACACACCACTACCAAGGTCAGAGAGCGAGTAAATGGAGCCCAACTAAAGAATGGAAAATAGGCTCTTTAAATAAGGAAGAGGTTTATTTCAAGATAAAGCTTAAAATCCAAACATTTATGCAAACTATTAGCAAAAGCCCATTGATGGCTATAACTTATTCGGTCATTAAGCGAAGCTTTTAATGACTCTATGGAATCATGTGAATTACTGTAATCTAATGTTTATTAAAAGCACTGTTTATAACTTCCATAAGCAAATGCACATATGAAAATATGACAGCTCTATACAAAATAAAAATATAAGATGACTATCATATGACATTAAAACATATAAAGCTATTATAATTCGATCAATGTAGTGTGGGACTAAGAACAGAAATAGATCCACAGAACAGACATATATATGTATTTAATATCCTCATGGTGGCATTTCAAATCCACAAAGAAAAGGTTAATCAATAAATGGTTTTGGCGTAACTGGTTAATTGTACGGAAAATGTTAGATTCCTCCCACACCATGCAGCAGACCAAAATCCTTACATATTAAATTAATTAATTAAAATTGTAAGGGTGCATGGGTGGTTTGGCGGTCGAATGCTGGCTCTCCATGCAGGAGACCCAGGTTTGATTCCCAGACCATGTAACCCTCCGCCCCAACCCAAAAAAATATATATCATAGAAAGTGACAATAGTGAAATGAGGAGGGCCTTTCTAATTATTCAAAGAAGAAACCTTGAAAAGTCTACTATACGTAATCTGTGCATCAAAACGAAACAAGTCAAATAACAAAAAAAAAACAAAACAGTAAAGCATTGCAAATAGACAAATGGTAATCTTATATGTAAGGAACTCTATCTAAATCAGTATGAAAAAAACTTTAATACTCAATAAAAAATGCAAAAGAAAATAATAACAGAAGAAATACTATGAAGTATTACTGCCACACACAATTATTCAAGAAAAACAATGTATTTCCATTTTTTACCTATTAAACTGGCAGACAGTAAAAGCTCATATTACCGGTAGTTTTCCCACACTTCTACAGTAAAAATATTACCTTTATGAACAAGTTACCAGGATAGATTTTATTAATTAACTGGCAGTAAAGTTGATTTTTATCACAACTACTATAATTACTAGTTTTGTGATCTCTGGCAAATCACTATTTAAAAAACAAATTTTTATTGAGAAATCTCCACACCTACAGTCTATCCAAAGTGAGCACTCAAAGGCTCACAATATTATCACAGTTGTGCATTCATCACCACGATCATTTTTTAGAATATATGCATCACTCCAGAAAAAGAAATAAAAAGAAAAGAACTCATATATCCCATACCCCTTACCCCTCCCTCATTGACCACTAGTATATCCAACTACCCAATTTTTTTTGCCCCTTACCCCTACCCCCTTTTATTTATTTGTTCTTAATTTTTTACTCATCTGTCCATGCCCTGGATAAAAAGAGCATCAGACAAGTTTTTCACAATACACTGTCACACTGTAAAAGTTATACAATTATACAATCAAGACTACTGGAACACAGCTCAGCAGTTTCAGGTACTTCTCTTCAACCACTGCACCATAAACTGAAAACGGGTATCTATATAATGTATAAGAATAACCTCCTGGATAACCTCTTGATTCTGAAGTCTCTCAGTCACTGAAACTTTTTGTCTCATTTCTCTCTTCCCCCTTTTGGAGGGAAAAGCTTTCTCAATCCCATGATGCTGTGTCCCGGCTCATCCCAGCAGCCTGTCCTATGTTGCCAGGGAGATTTACACCCCCGGGAGTCATGTCCCACATAGAGAGGAGGACAGTGACACCTGCCAAGTTGGCTTTGAGAGACAGACCACATCTAAGCAACAGAATAGGTTGTCTGGGGGTGACTCTTAGGCAGGAATAAGCTTTATAGAGGCGAACCCCAAGATCAAGGCCTCGCTCAATCATATGGACTAATTATAATATAAAAATTCAATGAACTAAAGTTGAGAGAATGGGATATCAAGTTGGGGAATACTGTAGAGGGTCCTAGATTGTAAGCTCTTACAGCAGTCATATATTCAGGAGGTGTAACTATCTGTTAATTCTAAACTCTCAGATACTGAGATGTTTGTATATAACATGGCCCTTCCCAGAAACGTCAGGTATTTATGTGACACCTGAGACTAAGAGTTAGAGCTCTGAAGCTATGAAAATCAGCATTACCCCATACAGAAAATGCTTTAAAAGTTTAAAAAGGGCTTACACTTCAACTAGAGATATGAATGAAGCTGATCTGGATAGGACTAAGTAAGGTGTTATCAGAAGACTGGGGTCCATATTTTAAAACTTTAACTTTTGTGAGACTAAAGAAAAAAAAGTTTATTTGGTGCAAAATTTATATTTTGGCTACTGTATTTCTTAATTTAATGTGTATGGTCAATTTAATTGAACACCACAAGTACATGGAATCTTGAATAGGGCATGAGATTTTGTCAGTTTTGCCCAGGTCAATGTGAAGCCCTGATAAATCTCAGAATGATGTGGACAGTGAATAAAGAAGTATTTACAAAGTCCCCTTGGGGAACTGGGGAAGTAGGGGTGGTATTCAATTTCCCCATGTGGAGAATTTCTGATATACCTGCAAAGGATAGGTTAAGCCTACTTAAAATTAGACCTAAGAGTCACCCCCAGAGAACCTCTTTTGTTGCGCAGATGTGGCCTCTCTCTCTCTCTAAGCTGATATGGCAAGCGAACTCACTGCCCTCCCTCCCTATATGGGACATGACTCCCAGGGGTATAAAGCTCCCTGACAACATGGGACAGAAATCCTGGGATGAGCCAGGACTTGGCATTAAGGGATTGAGAAAACCTTCTTGACAAAAAGGGGGAAGAGAGAAATGAAACAAAGTGTCAGTGGCTGAGAGATTTCAAACAGAGTCAAGAGCTTATCCTGGAGGTTATTCTTATGCATTATACAGATACCCCCCTTTTAGCTTATCTAGGGTATGGACAGATGAGTAAAAAATATGCATAAAAAAATAAACAAATAGAGGTGGGTCACAGTGGCTCAGCAGGCAGAGTTATCGCCTGCCATGCTGGAGACCCGGGTTCGATTCCCAGTGCCTGCCCATGTAAAAACAAAAACAAATAATAGGGGAAACAGTTGAAATAAATTGAGTAAATTGAAATACTAGTGGTCAATGAGAGGGAGGGGTAATAAGTATAATATATATGAGTTAATTTTTTTTTCTTTTCTATTTCTTTTGCTGGAGTGATGCAAATGTTCAAAAAAATTATCATGGTGATAAATCACAACTACGTGATGATACTGTGAGCCACTGATTGTACATTATATAGAATGTTTGTATGTTTGTTAAGGTTTGACAATAAAAATAAATTAAAAAAAAAAAAGATGAAGTCCTCAGTCTATTGAACTGACTGTCTCCACAGTTTGCAAGAATATCAGGAATTCCCCAAATGGGGAAGTTGGATATTTCTTTCTTTCTTTCTTTCTCCCCAGTCCCTTAGGGTTCTTTGCAAATACTTTTTTATTCTCTGCCCAAATCACTCTGGGATATATCAAGTTATCATACTAACCTGTACAAACCAACAAGATCACAATCCCTGTTCAAGATTCCATGTAATTACAGTGTTCAAGTAAAGTGACCACACAAGTTAAATTAGATAATGTGCTACCCAAAATATAAATCTTGCACCAAATAAACAGCTCTTCCTTTGGTTTCACACAGAAGTTGAAGTTTTAAAATATGGACCACATCATCCTTTACCCTGTATTCTAGTTTACCTTAGTCCTATCCAGATCAGCTTCATTCATATTTCTAGATGAAGTCTGATCACTTTGATAAATCACTTTGCATCTCTAGTTTATAATTGTTTTACAATCCAAAATCACATCGTGTAATACATCACCCCCCTCCTTTAAAAAAAAAAAAAGCTCATAAAACATAAAGGTATTAAAGTTAACAATACTTTGGAGAAATATTTCTCAATTTTGTGGCCTGTGTTCCTGAAACATGATACTCAAGGTGCTTATTTAAAATGTAAATTGACAAGCTGCCTACTAGGTAAAAATCTCTCCGAGGCCCACTGAACTGTATTTTCAGCAAGCTTCTGTTGCTATGTTCTCATGAACACAAAGTAAACAGTGTCAAGCAGAACTAAGTTCTGAAATTTTACTAAGAACACTTCCATAATAACGTATTTTGCCCTTCCTCCTTGCATCTTCTGATGCAAAAGTGGTACAGAGTTTAGTAATGTAATTAACTTCCCAAATTTGATTCTAGGTATAAGATATACCATCGCTTTGTGCAGAAATATGATTAGAGCATCTAGATTGCCTTTCTTTTTTTTAGATTGCCTTTCTTTTTGGGAGACAAAAACCCTAACATAGGGAATGGCCTGATGTAATTACATCGTTGAATTTTTATTTTATACTTGAATATATGTTCCATAAAATGCTCACCTCAAGGTGATCTATAATGTTGATCACACCTCTGTAAAGTTTTGTTTCATAATGCATTTTAGCCAAACTTATCATCTATCCTAGACTTGTCTCTATATAAAATTCTTCAATCTAAAAAGAGATACTCACTAAGACTGAAAAATAACTGGTTCACAGTCTGGGACTGAGATATTCAGCTAACTTATTCTCTAGCAATATCCTCAAAAAGAAGAACTTTCAGTCACTCCAAGAAAAGAGGTCACAGAGTAAGTCACAGGGAAACCATTAAATCCTTGGAGAATCTCCTCAGGCAAGTTTTCAAAGAAAGCTTTCATCAAGTTTGAGTTAATGAGCTGTTACCATGTACAAATACTGGCAACTGGTTTAAAATAGCTATAATATAGCACAATTATTATTTACTAAAATTGAAAAGCGGCCCTTGTCATCTTAGTACATTATCATACTTGTGTCTTCCATCCTATTCTCATTTATAATACCAGCAGGAAAGGTGTAACTCATTCAGTGTCACTCCAGACCCCAACAACAACGAGTATTGCGACCTCAACACATGCCATTTTAATGTGTTAATAAACCCCGGCAATCCTGAGTAACTGCAGAATTACAGACATAATCCTCAACAGAGGTATGTTACCAACTGGTTGGATATGAGGTTCAGAAAACACAGGGTAAGCCCACAATAATTATGTAATTGTCACACTGAGTAGCTCTGTTTTTTCACAGCTTATGTAAGACACAAACGTAGAAAGTCTAGGAATGTCTAAAAGACCACCTGCTAAATCGCCTAACCTTGGCTTCTCAGGGCCAGACAGAGGCAATTGAAGGGGTTGAGGGTTGGTGATACCTAATAAATGTGTTGAGAAAGCAGTGAATTCAAAATTTCTTCTTTTTCTTCAACTCTCTGCCATGTAACCTTCCTGCTCATTTCTGCACAAGGAAAGCTACATTCCATATAGGATCAGGAAACAGATGGGTAATCAAAAGGCCCTAGGGAGTCAGGAGACAAGGTTTAGTACATAATCGTGTGCTATATAATCCTGCCATAAAAATAGATGAAATAGGGCGACAGTGGCTCTGCAGGCAGAGTTCTCACCTGCCATACCAGAGACCTGGGTTTGATTCCCGGTGCCTGCCCATGCAAAAAAGAAAAAGATGAAATAGACTTCAATTTTTCATTCAACAAGGCAAAGAGGATGAGAAATTGAGATGTATAATAAAGACAAGCAGATTTTATATGACATCAAATTTGGGAGCTCGGAAGCCATTTGACATATCACTAATTTTAGAGCCTAAGTTACTGTTTTTAGTTTTTCCTTTAAAAGAAAAAAACAAACCAACCATTTATACACACCAAATTTGGGCTTAAACTTTTCATTCGTACTTTTTATTCTGGGAACTTTATATATGCAATCTTTTATCCTCTTTTCTTTATCTCCCACATAGGTAACCACACATATTAACAATGAGGTATATACCATTTCTTCTTTTTCACAATGTACATATAATCACATATGGAATTCATACATACATACACAAAAGACATGAGAACTAACTTCTTCTTAAGAGATTAATATTAACCACACTTCTTCTCATTTATCTTGTGCAAATTCTGCCAAGATTTCAAAAAGGCAGCATCAATCCCATTTTCTATTTACAACATACGAGTACCCATTTACAACAGATGTTACTGTTCATTTTAACATTTCAGATACTTGTTGGTCATTCAGATTTGTTCTTCAGTGACTTCCCTATTCACATTCTTTGCCTTGTGTTCCACTGGGATGTCTGAATAGTATAGTATTGGTATTAATTCTTTGTCATCTGTTTGCCAATACTTTTTTCTTAAATCATTTGCCCACTGACTTTGTGTATGGTATCTTTTGCTATAAAAGTATTTAAATTTTTTTATGTGGTACAATGTTTGTTTTGTCTTTTATGTCTTAGAACAGAGGTCAGAAAACTATGGTCTGCCACTTGTTTTATAAATAAAATTTTATTGGAATACAGCCCTGTTCATTCACTTGTGTAGCAGAGTCAAGAAATTTCAACAGAAACTGTCTGGTAGGCAATGCCTAAAATACTCACTATCTGGCTCTTTACATAAAAAATGTGTTGACCCTTGCCATAGAATATCAAGAAAACTGGATGCCTGATATTTCTCCCCACAGAAAATTTAAGCTCCAAGAGGATTTTTATGTTTTCTTCATTGCTATACTCTCACTGCCTAGAACAGTATTTGTGAAACAATAAATGCAAAATTTTCAGAATTAATCCAAGTCTTCTAACTTTTATAGTCTTAATTGTAAATACAGTAGTAGTGATATTTGAATAATACTGTTAAAAATTATTTTTCTTAGCAATGTATAACTTTATTATGTTTTATTGTGGAAATGTATGAGAAATAACACACTAAAGTTTATTTGTTTTGGGGGAGGTGGAGTGGGGATGGGGGAGTCCAAGGCCAGGAATCAAACCCAGGTCTCCCCCCATGGAAGCACACTAGAGTTTTACAGCTGAAAATCATCAGCTATCATTAGACCACTTTGAAAGTCATCCATCCCAATATTAAGGACATAACTGTATAGGGGGAAATTACTATAACATTTCAGGCTCATTTTGTTGTTAAAAATCTATTTATTTTAAGAGACCCTTCATATACAGGCACAAAATCATAGCACTCAACAATTTGCTGCTCGTTACAAGCTACTTTTCAGTTGACAAGTCTGATCACGATGATTAAATATTTTACACCAAAAGCATCTGATGAGGAGGTGGAAATTTTTCCGATTAAAGTTAATGACTGCCAATACTATATAACTTTAGATTTTGGGTTTAACTTGTCCATAATGAATATAAAATAATCCAGACCGTTTGTAACCCATGCCATCTGGGGCATTTTATTGTTATTTGCTTCCAAGCACAGCTTTACAAAATGCAGCATAAGATTAGTATTTGATTTATTCATCGTGGCAAAAAAATATTTTTAAGCCTAAAATATAATGTACAATCTTTTTAATATTTCTGTTCCTATGAAAGTTTTCCTAATAAAATATTGAGGGAAAATGTTCCAAGATCATATAAAGAATTCTCATAATTATCACAACATAATCTCATTTCTATTAAATCACAAATAAACTTTGTCCCTTTAAGCTAATAAATTCCTACAATAAACAACATCTATATTTCAAATCATAGTCAATGAACAGTAAGTGATACTATATATCCTTATACTTAGGAACATTATTCCTTTAACTTTTTTAGACATTTTGGAAAACATGCATAGCTCCTAATGAAAAACAACAATATTCACCTTATATTTTAATGACTGAAAAACTCTAAAATCCTTTTTGATCCCTATGCTATTTAGACATTTGTATTTACAGTTAACAGTTCTCCTAACAGGAAAAAGGGTAGCTCAGCAAGTTAAAACATATCCAAACAGGAGATTTGTTATAAAGCAAGAACTGTCATTTACCAAATTTATCTATAACAATCTGCCCCATGGAAAGAAGGGGAAGAGGATGGTAATGAAAGAAAACAGAGAAAGAACAGGATTGACAAAGAGAAAAAACAGAATAAAAATTTAAAACTACATGCAAATTGCCAAAGGACTGGGTATAGGGGGAAAGAAAATCTCTTTTGCATATATATCCAGAAAGTTTGTGTGTGTGAGCACACGGTGATTACAGTTCCAATAAGCTAGAATTTAAATAAAAGGTTGAAATAGCAGCAAGTAGATGAAAGGCAGCTCCTTTAACATTTGCTCTTGGAGTCCAGCAACTCTCAGCAGTTGGCTGGAGACTAAGCTGGACGATCCTGTGGAGCTCCAACAAAGGGACGAAACAAACTCAAGTCCCCAGGGCCCCCCTCCCGACAACGCGTGAAACAACTTGATAAATGATTGCTCAGTCAGCGGACGACGAAGAGATGGAGACGTCTGGGAGCAGAGGGGGAATGTATCTAATTTAGGAGGCCCAGGGGGGAGAGGAGAGACAAGAACAAGGCAGAAGGGCCCAACAGGAGCAAGACCACCTTATGACACAAACATTCAACCACAGAATCTAGATGCAGACACCACAAAACCAAACAGTATCTCAAGAACTGAAGTTAGTATAACACGACACCTCTGGCAGTCTAATTCCTCCTTGGTTACTAGGACTCTGGGGGGAAATTTTCACCTTCCATAACCTATTCTTTAGCCTCAAGTCCAAGCTTAAGAAAGCACTGCTCTGAAGTCACTTCATTCCTTCAGGGATGACATGAAATACAAACTCCATGCTCCCTACAGCCAGCACAGGCTTAAAGGCTGGTGATGCAGAATTTAAAGACAGAAAGGACAAGAGCCCAAAGTTTACCTCAAGTCAAAGAAACATTAATTTACCCTAAAACAAAATACAGGAGTTGTTCACATCTGGGGCCCAACACTTCAAATTGCCCTCCCTCCCTCTTTTTGAGTGTGTGCACCAGCTATTTATACAACCTTTTCCTGGCTGAGGAATGATATTGGTCCCATAGGGCTTCCCTTTTGGAAAACCTCACTGGTGACAAACTCCTTCAACAATGCACAGGCATTTGAGAAGCAGGCACAGAAGGCGTCTCTATTTGAGAAAAAGGTTGTTGGGATTGTTAGTGGTATAAATATCAGTTTTTCAAACTCAGTTACCCAAAGAGTAATTAATTTTAACCCAAAAGGGACATTCTTTTACCATAAGCATCAGATGAAAGACCATTAAGCAAGTTTGCTAAAATACATGTCAAAGTTAGGAGCAAACAAGTGGCAAGTAAAGAATTCCTAATTGACTCAAGCCTTTCATATGTCACTCCAATTTTTCATTTGATGAACCAGAGACAGTAATGTGGTTGTTATAATCAAAGTAATCATGGTTTGTTTTATTGCGTATAAAAGTTTAATAAAGGCCAAATTAAGCTTTGACTGTAATTATGCATAAGTAAAATTAACTGCAAATTGTATGCCAAGAAAGTGAAGTTAAGGAATTTACCTTCTCTGATGCCCTTGGAAGACTACTGACAATTCATATGATATGGTCCAAAGCTAATTTATAACAGAATGTATTTCAGATCTTCTGGCATAGTAATTAATGGTCAGAGAGTTACTGTACTGTTGAAGGGTACAGGGCAGCGATGAGAAAAACATCATTTATCTGGGTGGAATTGGAGGGTCTTGCTCCTACTAGTTTAATTTTTCTTGGTAGTAAAAGCAGATCTAGTGAGTCTACTCTGGGTAAAATGTATTCCTGGCCTTTCAAGAATTCACACCAGATTAGACAAAAATGGATATTCTGTGACCGATCTCACTAATTCCCCAGAAACCTGCCTTGTGAGGAGACACAGCTCTAAAGGGGTTTTAGGGCTTCCTAAATTTAGAAATGGGAGAGTAAGAGGCACTCTACCATGACTCTCACTTTGAGACAAATTAATTCACACCCAACATTTCACAAAAGTATAGTTTTGAAATTATACAGCCCTGTCTCCAAATTCTATCTACTTCACTGCCCAACCTCTCTACCTTAATCACACAACATCATAACATTATATAAAATCAAGATATCTCGCTTGTACTGAGCATTTAGAAGTTCTGCCACGGTTCCTCCTGACAAGAGCCAGCAGGAGCTAATGCCTCCTTTTAGACTGCATATGTACCTCCAGTTCACCAACTGGACATCAGGCCCACCCACTCATTAATTACCTGTCTGACATTGTAGGTGCTGAGTTTCTACAAAGACTAGTAATCCAGCCTATACTGGCCAATCCAAATAATCCAGATTAAACATTAATGGTTCTTTCTTCCCATCTGTCTCAGATAATCCTGGATGCTCCCCTAAATCTTCCCTCACTTGACATTAACCTTTCACCTGTAGCACTCAGGATTTAATACAATACTCAAAATATTTTCTGACCATTAAGAAGACAGAACTAGCACTGCTTTATTCTGAAAAGCAGTAGGTAAACATCTTCCATAAGCCTGCATGGCTACATATGAAACTGCTAAAGATATACAAACAAATCATAAGCCAGGAAGATAAGTAACAGTGATGGCTTAGCTAGGAAAACAGGGGTTGTAATGCATGATTAGGGAATATTTATTTGCAGGCTACTGGAAAAGGGATGAAAGATCAATGAAGTGAACAAAGTAAAAAAGGAGGGTGGGAGATTTAAATGGCAACAGAGCAGAGTTAGACAACATTTGCTCTTGATAAATTTTCTATCATCACTACCTAAGGCAGTGTTTCCCTAAGCACCTAAGCATCAGAATCTCCTAAATCCAATCCCAAAGAGTAGGACTTCAGAAGCTGCATTTAAAATAAGCTCCCTAGTGCATCTAAAACACATTTATGATTGAAAGATTACAAATTTCTACTACAGCTGCCTAAAGGGTTCATCAAGATTGAGGGCTCACAGTGTCCTCTTTCTGCACCGTTCCACTGTACTCTCACTCATCCTAAAGAAACCTCATCACTAAAGCAATAATCACACTATGTTTAATTGTTTATGGAACGTCTCCAAAGAGAAGCAAAGAGTCTCTTTTTTTTATCCTCTTGGATAGTAAAGTGCTTGACACACAGTAAATGTTCAAATATTTATTCAATTAAGTTATTTCACCTCTGTACCTTATTTTAAACACTACAGAAGGAAAAGGTTTGACTAAATGATTTCTAAACATCTAATATTCTAACATGTTTTATGTATTAGAGCAATGTTTCTCAACCTATTTCTTATTAGTGCCCTCCTATGAAGTCTTTTAAGATTTTTATTTCCTAATCGCCTCCATTCCCCAAGAAATTTTAGTATTACAGATAAACTACATATCTATTTATGATGTGGCCCTTTATGGGTCACAAATTATTGTAGTGGCAAAGATTTTTGTCATATCAAAGTTATAGGCTGAGCCCCCAATCTTGGAGGTTGTTCATATGAAATTTAACCCCACAAAGGATAAGTCAAGTCGACTTAAAATTAGGCCTAAGAGTCACCCCAAGAGAACCTCTTTTGTTGCTCAGATGTGGCCTCTCTCTCCAGCCAACACAACAAGCAAACTCGCCACGCTCCCCCTGTCTACGTGGGACATGACTCCCAGGGGTGGGGACCTTCCTGGCAACGTGGAACAGAAATCCTGGAATGAGTTGAGACTTAGCATCAAGGGATTGAGAAAACCCCTAGAATGAGCTGGGACTAAGCACCGGGGGGTTGAGAAAACCTTCTTGACCAAAAGGGAGAAGAGTGAAATGAGACAAAATAAAGTGTCAATGGCTGAGAGATTCCAAACAGAGTTGAGAGGTTATCCTGGAGGTTATTCTTACACATTAAATAAATATCACCTTGTTAGTCAAGATGTAGTGGAGAGGCTGGAGGGAACTGCCTGAAAATGTGGAGCTGTGTTCCAGTAGCCATGTTTCTTGAAGATGATTGTATAATGATATAGCTTTCACAATGTGACTGTGTGATTCTGAAAACCTTGCGACTGATGCTCCTTTTATCTACCTTATCAACAGATGAGCAAAACATATGGAATAAAGATGAATAATAGGGGGAACAAATGTTAAAATAAATTTACATTGAAATGCTGGTGATAGGTGAGGGGGAGAGGTGGGGGTTATGGTATGTATGAATTTTTTCCTGTTTTCTTTTTATTTCTTTTTCTGAATAGATGCACATGTTCCAAGAACTGATCACTCTGTATTACCTCTACTGATGATGCATTCAATTGTGTTTAGGATAATCATCGTAACATTGGAATGATAGGGGGAGAATGTCAATCCAATGCTTAGTAATATTTAATTTTAACTTCTTTGACCAAATCAACATATGATTTGAATTGACATGCACTACTGACAACATTTAAAATATTACCATCAGTTTTACAACTAAACTTTCTCCAAATTGGGTATTGTACTAACATCATTCTTGTAAAGTATCTATCAACTATTACTAAAATAAACTATATGTGAAAAGTTTTTGTAAACATTTTTTTAGACACAGCAAGCCCAGGGCTTTAAGCACATACTGAATTTAACCTGTAAGTGATAGTGCTCTTACCTATTCAAAGAATTAACCCTCCTGCTTGCCTATGATATAATGTTAAACCCAATGTTAGTGCACCACTTAGACAATCAGAAATACCAGGAAAAACACGATGAGTGTGTCACATTTACGGACATCACTAAACCATCTGACTGCCATCTATACTGTACGTAAGAGCTTATAGAAGAGTATATAGTGTGTGCCTCCGTAAATGTGGAGTTCACAAATAGGCAAAGCTAACCTATAGAACTGACAGATATGCATTTGGGTGATAAATAATAAAGAAAAACAAAAACATCATTAACCTAAGGACCAGGGGAACTGCATGAAAGGGAAAGGTTGGTGTATAGATAGCATGCTATGCTGGTTTGAAAATATTATGTACCCCAGAAAAGCCATGTTTTAATCCTGATGCCATCTTGTGGAAGCAGCTGTTTCTTTTAATCCTGATTCAATACTGTAGGATGGAATCTTTTGGTTAGATTATCTCCATGGAGATGTGGCACACCCAATTGTGGGTATTAACTTTTGACTAGATGGAGATGTGACTCTACCTATATCAGGTGGGCCTTGATTAGTTTATTGGAATCCTTTAAAAAAAAGGAAACATTTTGGAGAAACCTCAGAAAGACAGAGCCTAGAGAAACGACAGAATCCTCAGAGTAGACAGAAACTTCACAGCAGAACTAACACAGATGTGAAAACGTGGAGAACAGAGACACGGATATTTGGAGATGCTTGGAGCCAGCAGACATCACATGAGATATAAACGAAGCCAGAACCTGGAGAGATTCAAGGGAAGCTAAGAGATGAAAGCCAGGAACAGAGGGTGGAAGCACGGAGGACAGGAGGAAGGGACCAGCAGATGCCATCCATAAGACTACCCAGCTGACAGAGGTGTTCCTGACACATCTGCCTTCCTTGAGTAAAGGTGCCATAATCTGGACATTTTCACTTACTAAAAACTGTAAATTTGTAATTTATTAAATTCCCCTTTATAAAAAGCCGTTCTAGTTTTGGTGTATCCCATTCCGTCAGCTTGCAAACTAACAAAGATGCCTTCTGGGTTAACAACAATATTCTATTAGTTGACTTAATGGCTAATGTGAGGGGATTTTTGTAATAGTAATTTATAGATTGTATATTTGTTCCATGTGTTTTATATGTGTTTTATTCACAACAAAAGTAGTTTATAAACAGGGAAAAAAGTTTATGAAAGCTATTATCAAAAAGACAGGCAACAACAAGTGTTGACAAAGACAGGAGAGACTGCAACCCTCGCAAATGCTTGTGGGAATGCAAAATGGGTTAGGTGCCTTGGGAACATAGTTGACAGACGACCCCGAAATTTCACCCCTATGTATATAGACAAGAAAAATGAAAGCTTATGTCCATGCAAAAACTTGGACATGAAATGTTCATTAACAGCATAGTTCATAACCCAAAAAGGTAGAAATCGCCCAAATGCCCATTAGCTGATGAGTGGATAAACAAAATGTGAGATATATATATATATATATATATATATATATAGAGAGAGAGAGAGAGAGAGAGAGAGAGAGAGAGAGAGAGAGAATGGAATATTACTTAGCCATAAAAAAGGAATAAGGTACTGATAACTGCTACAACACAAATGCAACTTGAAAACATGCTAAATGAAAAAGCCAAAGACAAAAGATCACATACTATGTAATTTCTTTTAAACAAGATGCACAGAACAGAAAGTAAATCAGTGGATGCTAGAAATGGGGGAAGAAGAAATGGGAAAACTACAAGGTTCTAAAATCGATTGTGGTGATTGTTGAACAACTCTTGTGACTATTTGAAAAAAGTTATACATTTTAAATGAGTGAGTTGTATGGTATAGGAATTACAATTCAATAACTGTTGCAAAAAAAAACCCTAAATAAATGGTGAAAGATTTCGTGTTTACCAATAGGAAGCCTCAATATTGTTAAGATGTCAATTCTTCCCAATTTTATCTAGATTCAGCACCCATCCCAATCTAAATCCCAGCCAGCTATTGTCTAGATTTCAGCAAACTGATTCATAAGTTTATGTAAAGACAAAAGACCCAGAACAGTCAACACAATACCAAAAACAAAGTTGGAGGACTGACTAACCTGACTTTAAGATTTATAAAGCTACAATAATAAAGACATGTGGTACTGGCAAAAGAGTAAAAAGTAGGTCAAATAGAAAACAGGTCAATGAATCAAGAGCGGCAGACCCACACACGTATTATCAACTGACAACAGCGCAAAGGCAATTCAATGGAGAAAGGAAGGTTTTAACAAATGGTGCTGAAACAACTGGACACCCATACGTAAAATGAGTCTAGACACAGACTTTATACCTTACACAAAATTTAATTCAAAATGAATCACTGAACCAAATGTAAAATATAAAAGCATAAAACTTGGGAAAGATGACACTGTTAAGAGAATCAAAAAACCACCACAGGCTAGGATAAAATATTTACAAAATATATATCTGATAAAGGAGTTATATCCAAGAACTCTTAAAACTCACAACAATAAGAAAACAAACCAATTTAAAAATGACTAGAAGATCTGAACTGACAACTCACCAAAAATATACAGATGGCAAATAAGCATATGAAAAGATGTTCAATATCATATATCATTAGGAAATTGCTAATTAAAACAATGACATACCACTACACATTTATAAGAATGGCTAAAATCCAAAGCACCAACAACTAAATGCCACTGAGTATGTAAAGCAACAGGAACATTTAGTCATAGCTAATGGAAATGGAAAATGGTACAGCCACTTTGGAAGACAGTTTGGCGATATGAAGTTAAACATAAGCTTACCATAAAATCCAGCATTGCACTCCTAGGTATTTACCCAAATGAACTGAAAACTGTTATCTATACAAAAACCTGCACATGAATGTTTATAGTAGTTTTATTCATAATTGCCAAAAACTGGAAGCAATCAAGGGATCCTACAATACAAGAATGGGTAAACAAACAATTCCATCATACAATGAAATATATGCGCTATCAGGCCATGAAAAGACATGCTGAGTGAAAAGATGCTAGTCTGAAAAAGCCATATACTGTATGATACCAAGTATGACATTCTGGAAAAGGCAAAATTATGGGAACGGTAAAAAGATCATTGGTTGGCCAGGGATTTAGGGGAAGGAGGGAAAGAGAAAAAGAGGCAAAGTGCAGGGTATTTTTAGGCAGTGAAACTATTCTGTATGATGCTATAACGGTGGACACCTGATATTATACATGTCAAAAACCATGGAACTGTACAACACAGAGTAAGCTATGACTTTAGTTAATAATGTATCAGTATTGATCAGTTGTAAGAAATGTACCACACTAATGCAAGACGTTAACAATAAGGGAAACTTTTCTGAAGGGAGGAGAAATATATGGGAACTCTGTATCATCTATAAGCTCAGTTTTTCTGTTAATTTAAAAATGTTCTAAAAAATAGTCTTTTAATTTTAAAAAAATGCAGGACACCAGGAAACGTGTTCATTCATAATTATGACAGGCATGAAAAAGAATTAACAGGTTTTGGCTCCAATGATAAAATTCAAGATGGAAACAGTTTTTTTAATGCTCCTATTTTAATTTATTGAACTGAGGTCACACAGTGCTATATAAAAGTAAAGTACTGAAGGCAGTTATTTAGCATCTATATACAAATTATTATAAGCTAAGGCTCAAGATAAAATGGACCACCTTGAGAGATGAATTAAGGTCAAGCAAAGGCTAAGGGATTTTTAAAGGTGTTCTAGACCTTAAGCTTACTGAGACTAGGAAATGTGTCTGCATAATATTTTCTGTGTTGGGGGTGATGCTTGAAGCTTTACATATAAACTATTTGAACTCTTCCCAACAACCCTGCAAGGTAAGTACATTATCTTCATTTAAACTAGTTCAAAACCAAACTTTTTGAAGACTAGAAGAAAACAGTTCAAGTAATTAATCTAAGCTTTGGTTCCCTGTGATCTATGAAAAAAATAACAATCCTAACTACATCAGAGCTGTTGTAAGAATTAAATGAAATAAGGTATATTAAGCATCTGACATTTAACAAACACTCAACTTTCTGTTTCTTTTACCCTAGTTTCAGCAAAAACAGATGTTATATTCTGGAAACTAGCAAATTATGTGTGGATGATGAGGGTTATAATCAATACTTTAAAGGCCATCAATGTTCACCAGTTGCGAGCACTTAATCATGCAGCATAAATCCAACAAACTGTGGTGAAACAGAGCACTCAAAAACAGTTGTTTGTGTTATGAGTAAATAAAACAAACAGTTAATCTAGCACATATTCAGTGATGTGTTACCACAACAATGCTAAATAATAATTAGATACATGCAGTAGGCAGTGTGACTGACTGTAAGCACTATGACTTTTGCTACCATAATAATTGTTTCTATGGTAATTTGGGAGCCAAGCCATGAGCTGTTATGAAAACCAGTAGAAGTTACTATCACTACAAGCCATAAGGGACGATGCAAGCATGCTCTTCTCTTTCCCAGGGACTCTTTGAAAAAGCCTTGGCTGGATGTTGAGACGAAGACAGGCTGCACACAAATATGTACTGCTTCACACTTAAGCTGGAACACTTCTTTTCCCAGAATTAAAATCTGACAGGGCAACCTAGCTCTGACAGCTGGCAGGAGGAGAAAGGTAATCAATCACAGGAGCTGTGGGGGTATGTTGCATAGAGGTGAAGGTTAGAGATAATTTAGAGTGATGAACTACAAAGGGATGACTGAGGATAAGGTAGTTGGTAGAACACCTTGGAGAATTAGGAGGCAAGATAAGAGGGCCAGATGGAAGAACAGCCAAAGGAGATGTGGGAAGTGAGGCAGGGGCAGGGGCAGAGGCTGGAGCAGGGGGGAGAGGGAAAAGGAGGAGGGGGGAGAGATGGGGAGTGGAGGAGGAGGGAAACAGAGGGTCCCTGACCAAACCCTCCTTTACACCTTCCTGCAAAATCCAAACACTGGTTAGCAATACTGCATTTGAGTTCTCAAATGCAGTCATATGAGCACTAAAAAAGAGAAATGAACACTCACACATGTATACTGGTAACACTATAAATTCACTATCTCTATCATCAACCAAGGCTCCAAGACCCCACTTCCAAGCCTTCATTTGCCATTCTTAAATGTTATTTCCCCACCACATCTATTGCCCCATCATTCTCAGATGGTTTTGTCTCCTTTATACATGCCTACTAGATATCTCTACTTCAAATACTTTTCTCTAGAAAATCAACTCAGTATTTTGAAAAATGGTAAATACAAAGGGCAAAAATCATGCATTTATCTTACCTTACCTATAAAGACTATCTCAGGATAATAAAATGTTTGCTGAAAAGCTACTCTTTATAAAAGTATTCCAGGTAGTAAGCAAAAAAAAGAAATGACAGTTTAGCTAGTGGAAATGGAAAATGGTACAGCCACTTTTAGAATAAAATTTCATTTATACATTTATTTCAGAATAATAATTGTTTAACCAAATCCATGGAACTGCACAACACAAACAGTGATCCCTAGGTTATTCATGGATTATAGTAAATAGTACAATTAAATGTGCTTTCATAAATTGTAAAAATACACCATACCCCACTATATTCTGTATTATAAGCCTCTGATTTTACCTTTATCATGGTCATCTGAGATGGTGTAGTAGCCCATGATAAACTCTGCGATCTGTCCTGTAACTATTTGTTAAAGAATGCCTTGAAAAGCATTGCTTTTTTCTTTCTTTGCTTTGTATATATGCTGTATTACACTATAAAAAAGAAAGAATAGAAAAAATATATAAACCATACTAAAGCAAGGTATAAATAACAGGGAGTTATATGGGAATCCATATTTTATGCATTATTGTTCTGTAAACCCCTAACTTGCCTAATAAGAAAATGAGAAAAAATAGGAAATGACAAAATTAAAATACCATCATTGTTCTAACTCTTAATGGAATAATGATCTAGGCAATGATTATTATGGGCTACTAACAAATCAAAGAGGAATACAACAAAACATTATGTGTTCCTCCTAATGGAAGTAACACCACACCACCTATTATGAATTCTTAGGTGGGGGTGGGGGAGATAAACTGTATTTGAGCTGTATTTGAGCAAACCTAACTACAAATGTACAGGACATTAAGAGGGGAAAGAGGAACATGCTAAATGACTCCATGAGGATGAACTCAACAAAATCCAAACTGGGAAACTGTAAAGAAAAAGGAGAAGGCTCTACCCCTCCACAGAAGCTTTGAACAACCAAGAACTGGTAGAAAGAGCTTTCTCAAAGCTCCAGGAAAAAAAGTTAAAAGAAAATATTAACAGGTGAGAGCACCAAATTAAAAAAAAAAAAAAAAGACAACTTATAAGTGGTAAGGTCGTAATAAACAAAAAAATAAATAAATAAAAATAAAGAAGGTGGTAGGATCATGGCGTGTCCTGGCTAGCCCCTCCACTCCCCTCCCCTTCACCAGCCCTTGCTCCTAATATGCATATCACTGGTCCAAGTTCTGGAGGAAGGTCCTCCTTCTACACATATTGAGAGATCATGTCTGTTTGGTAGTGGCCAGAGGCACTCACCTTCCCAGAACTTGCACACGATGGATGTAGAAGGCAGCTCAATGAGCTCTCCTACAGAACAATGGGAAGCAGTCAAGATGTGCTACTTGCAGCAAGTTACTGCTGGCTGTAGACATATAGTGCAGTGCTCAGACTGAAGGAAACTGCTTTCATGAGGGGACATTTATATCTGTGTAAAGGGGAAATTCCCAGGGCCACAAAAAAGCACACTGTGAGACAGGATGAGCAAAAAGAATCAAGGAAGGCCCCCTAAGCTCTGGCACATAACGACTGTTTAGTTATGTGTCTAAACTCACTATCTGAAGAACACTTCCACAAGTCAAACTACAAGGACTGGGAAAGGTGTTTTCTACTTTTCCTTCCTTTTCAAATTTTTTTATTAGCTTCTGGTATTCAAGGAAAACTGTGTCATAACACTAGTTGGATACAAGCTTAAGGAATGGAGCCACAGAGTTTAAGTCACAGCAATAACACCTATTTTCAGTTTTCAACAAAAGATTACAAAACATACAAAGAAACAGGACACAGCGGCTAAGGCAAAGGAGAAAATTATAGCATTAGAAACCATCATTGAGGAGGACCAGACCTATAACCTACCAGCAAAGACTTTAAAATACAGCCCTAAATATGTGAGAAAGCTAAGAGAAAACAGGGACAAAGAACAAAGGAAAACAATAGACAAACACAAAGAGGATATCAATAGAGAGATGCAAATCATGAAAAGGAACCAAGCAGAAGTGACAATCACAGTAAAAGAAACTTAAAAGGGATTCAACAGCAGATTGCAGCTGGGAGAAGAATCAGAGTACTTGAAGATAAGCATTGAAATCAACCAATCTGAGAAGCAGAAGGAAGAAAGATTGAAAGAGCCCGAGTAAATTATCAGAGAGTATGCAAGCTCACAGAGAAAGAAACTAAGAGTATGGGTCGCCGAAGGCAGGGAGGGGGCAGAGGTAATGGGTAGTTCATACAAAATGTTATAGGGCTTCATCTCTGCAAGCGAAATCATTGCCTTTCCCCCTACATGGGACATGACATCCAGGGGTAAAAGTCTCCCTGGCGGCATGGGAGATGACTCCCACGGCACTGGTACCGTGGGATTAACAACGCCATCCTGACCAAAAGGGGGAAAGAAGTGTAACTAATAAAGTATCAGTGGCTGAGAAAGTTCAAACAGTCAAGAGGTTACTCTGGAGGTCACCCTTATACAACTTTCAGCTAGACATTGCTACCTATCATAACTTGCCCAAATCATTCCAGCCAATCCTAAAGAATACCTGGAGTAATATATAAGATTCTACAAAGTTTCCATGCACTAGGGTAACTTCCCAGAAATCTACAACCTCCTGATGGGTCCTGGACCACATAAGTCCTGAAACCTAGAAGGCTCAGCCTCTCCAGAGGACCAGCTAGTTCCATCTACCTATCCCATATTACTGACAGCCCCTTCCAATATCAAGAAGTTAGAATGGCCACAGCTTCTTTCAACATAAAAAAGTTAGAATGGGCACAGCACCTTCCAACATGAAAAAGTTAGAATGACTATAGCCCATTCCCCAAGAGTGGGACAGAAAGATCAAAGGTGATGGTGGAGTTTTATAGAGAAGGAAGGGTTTAACAAACAAAAATGACTGCTGAATCACTCAAATGATATTTCTTTTAGTCTTCAGTATCTCAGAGCAGCTAGAAGTAAAAACCTAAAATTGTGGAATTGTAACCCATGCCGAACTCTGAAATTTGTTCTACAATTAATTGTTGTGCTGTGCTTTGAAATTTACTGTTTTGTATATATGTTACTTTTCACAAAAAAGGAAAAAAAAGGTCAATTGTGATGATAAAAAAAATATTTATTCCTTCTAGCCTCCCATATTCTGGAGCAGCTAGAATGAAAAACCTGAGATGATAGTATGGTAGCCCATGACAAACTCTGGGAATTGTCCTGTAAAAAAAAAAAACAGAGGACTTCCGGGCCAAGATGGTAGCTTAGCAATGTGCGTGTTTTAGTTCGTCCTGTTACTAAATAACCAAAAACAGTACAGAACACCTCCTGGGGACATGTCAGTGACCGGACACACAGTGTACTCCAGTCTGGACCGGCTGGACCGGCTGCGAGCATTCCCCAGAACTGTGAGTTCCCCAAGCCACAGAAGCCAGCACCCCTCCCCCACAGTATGCTTCCCAGAGGGGAAAGTAAAGAGACTTTACCAGCAGCAGGGGCTGAGCCCAACCAACGCCAACTGTGGAATTAATTAACAAATTCTGACTACTAAAAATAGGCCCCCAGCTAGGGTGAACTTGGTCAAAGTGGAGGTCACTCATTTTTGCCCTGGCGCCAAGGGGACAGGACAGATGGAAAAAGAAGGAAGAGAAGAAAAAAAAGGAAACTGGTTTTTGTGGCTGTGTTTCTATAAAGGCTTGACTGCCTTTGGATACAGCAGCAGGGCGTCTCAGGCTGCAACTGCCCCAAGCGTAGGCAGAAACAAGCTCGTTTGAGGGCCTGTCTGGAGCCTGTGCCTTCCCCAGGGGAGGGGTGAAGCCCAACTCAGGTAAATCCCCCCCTCAAGGAATTCAGACACCAGGGTTTGGTAATTTGAAGTCATTAAAACCAGCCTACAACCTCTCCTATGTCTCCACCACACCCCCAGCAGGGAGAGTCTGCCAAAGTTAAAGGTACTGCATCATCTTATGCTGGTGGGACCTGCAGGCAGACAAGCACCACATACTGGGGAGGATAAGAAAAACAGAGCCTAAGAGACTTCACAGGAAAATCTTTCAACCTGCTGGGTCTCACCTTCAGGGAAAACCGATGCAGATGACTCCTTCCTCCTGATAGGCGGCTAGTTTGGTCTGGGAAAATCTGGCTGGGGTCTATAATACCTACATAGACGCTCCTAAGTGTGGGGTGGGGGGGGAAGGCACAATACAAGCAGGGCAAGAAACAAGAAAACA
>PVIY010030016.1:0-31424 GCA_004026745.1 Myrmecophaga tridactyla
GCCCGCCCCTAGTATTTTTTTTATAAACTTTTTTATTAATTAAAAAACTTAACAAAAGAACATTAAAATATCATTCCATTCTACGTATACAATCAGTAATTCTTAATATTATCACATAGTTGCATATTCATCATTTCTTAGAACATTTGCATCGATTTAGAAAAAGAAATAAAAAGACATCAGAAAAAGGAATAAAACGATAATAGAGAAAAAAAGATTATACCTACCATACCCCTTACCCCTTGCTTTCATTTATCACTAGTATTTCAAACTAAATTTCCGCCCCTAGTATTTTTAATCATATTGAAGTAGAAGCTTGGAGCATGGGACTTACTGCTTGCAGGCAGGGTGGTATTTTCATAGTTAGAGAATAATACTGCTTATTTCTGCCAGGTGTAAAATCAAGAAGGCAATCTGCTTTGTTGAACAATATAAACTTGGAACTTACTGTGTTCTGTTGTGAACACAAGACAGTAGAAATGACAGAGGGTGTTGTTGGAGAAAGAGATGGAGAGGGTATTCTTGGTAAATTTCTCTAGAAATGACATTAATTGTTGGAGGGAGGCTACAGCAGGACCTGTGACAACAGATAGGCTGGAACTGAACCTCAGCAGAGCACAGTAGGCATGTACTCTCCATAAACCATGGCCCGAGAGAACGTCTGTCTGAAATATTCTACTTAATGAATGAATTAAGACAAGAGCGAGGAACACTTGATTTAGTGGGGCAACGTAAAGTGAAACAGGGATCCAAGCCTCCAGTTCCATAACCTG
Source organism: Myrmecophaga tridactyla (assembly GCA_004026745.1). NCBI lineage: Eukaryota > Metazoa > Chordata > Mammalia > Pilosa > Myrmecophagidae > Myrmecophaga > Myrmecophaga tridactyla. The sequence goes on from PVIY010030016.1 coordinate 774, forward strand.
CCGATGAAGAGAGACATTTATGCAGCACCTGCTCTGAGTCCAGGGCTCAGGGCAAGAGGCACTGTTAAGGGCACAGGTTGATTCTTACCCACAGAAGGTAGCTACTCATCTTTGGGACTTAGAATTTGCCCTTAAGGAATTAAAACTAATTCATAACATTTCATTATAAACCATTTTTTTTCCATTCTGACAATCTTTTGTAAATGATCCAATAATTTTACTGGGACCCCAGAATAAAACTTCCTTTTTTGCTCCATTATTCTTTCTGAACAGCCAGTCACCAAATCCACCTTTATTGACTTTATTACATGCTAATCCCAGTTTTGTGACCCTGGTCGAAGTGTGAGCTACAAAGCCAGAAATGCAATGCAAATTAAAATGATGATGAATCATTACAGCAAATATCAGAAGTAACTCTCTTATGATTATAGCTGATTGAATAACAGAAAATATTTTAACAGCTTAGTTTAAGCAAGACACTCTTCTACAGACTTGATCTGTATTAACCCATGTCATCCTCACAACAGTCTTGAGGTAGATACTGTTATTATTCCCATTTTATAGATGAGGAGACAAAAATCACATAACTAGTGAGTGACGTAGGCAGACTGTCTCAGTCCAAAATCCAAGCTTTTAATCACTACGCTATATATTCAACAAATAATTACTGGGAACATACCATATGATAGACACTATTATAGGTAAAGAAATATAGGAGAGACACAAAAGCAAAATTTCCAGTCCTCTCAGAGTTTACGTGATAATGGAGTGGAGAGAGGAGACGGACAATATGTAAATGAAAATATTACACATAGGGTAGTGATATATGCCTCAGTTAGGAAATTAAGCAGGGTGATCAGAGAGTCACATGGGCTATTTTCTCAAAGGTGGTGGAGGGTATGAGCCACCCTGGGAAGGTTTTGAGAAGAGACCTAAGGCAAGAGCAAGGAACAGGCAGGGGTATCTGGGGGGAAGAGCATTTCAGACAAAGAAGGTACTGTAAAAGGTAGCATTATGCTGGGTATCTTCTAAAAATCTCAAGAACTTTAGAGTAGTTGGATTGAAGTAAGTGATGAGTTGAGGGCAGTGAGTAGAAGTCAGGCAGGCCAGGGTAAAGGGACTGAAATTCACCAGAGAGTTTTGAACAAATGTATAGCAGTTGCTGGGTAAAAGGAGATGAGTTCTTAAACACAGTGACACCTGGCCTCACCATCTGTGACTACGAAATGGGACATGGTTATAACTACCTCAAATTATAATGACCCAGATCTGCTTGTCTAAACTTGTACATGCTTAGCTCCATGGAAAGTAAGCCTCACCTGTGCTCACCACCCAGTCTTTCAGCAGCTGTTTCCAAGTGGCTTCTGCTTGATTTTCTTCCTCTCCAGCTCAGGCTTCCATTTGCCAACTACCTGCTGCCATAATGAAGCAGCTTCATGCCCCACCCCACCTCTCCGCTACTGATACCTATGGTGAGAGGGATGATATCTGTTTCAGGGGTGCTACTACCTGTTTCTCCATAAGCTCTGGCACCTGTGGAGGGATGCTCTATTCAGAGGCACAGGGTTTGGCTCTTTGCTTTATTTTATATTCAGTTCTGGAAGCCGCTTGGTTGGTGTTTGGTCTCCTAAAATTTCCTGAGTATAGTACCATCATCTTCTAGCTCCCTCTTCTTTTCTCAGGATTCAATAAAGAATCTCTTAACAACTTTTCTCTCAGTTAAAATTGGCTGGCAAAATTAGCTAATTAAGTCACAGCAGAAAATGAAATCACACAGGTTGCAAAGAATTCATATAAACTCAGTTTGAACTCAATATATTAAAAGACCTATAACGTATTCTCAGTTATCACTATTAAAAGTAGCCCCAGGGCAGGCCATGGTGGCTCAGCAGGCAGAGTTTTTACTGGCCATGTCGGAGACCTGGGTTTGATTCCGGTGCCTGTCCATGCAAAAAAAAAAAATTTTTTTTAAGTAGCTCCATAGCACTATTATTGGGACCTTTGCTTGCCACTATAAGTACTATATACTCTTTAGTGCCGAGATTCCATAATTAAAAGGTGTGCTGGTTTGAAAGGGTGTATGTCCCCTAGGAAAGTGATGTTTTAATCTAAATCCCATTTCATAAAGGCAGAATAATCCCTATTCAATACTGTATGTTTGCAACTTGTAGTCAGATCATTTCCCTGGAGATGTGATTTAATCAAGAGTGATTGTTAAACTGGATTAGTGACGACATGTGTCCTTGAGAAGTTTCTGGAGTCTTGATGAGTTTCTGGAGTCCTATAAAAAAGAGGAAACATTTTGGAGAATGAAGGAGATTCAGAGAGAATAGAGAATGCTGCAGCACCATGAAGCAGAGAGTCCATCAGCCAGTGCTTTGGAGATGAAGAAGGAAAATGTCTCCCAGAGAGCTTCATGAAACAGGAAGCCAGGAGAGAAAGCTAGCAGATGACACTGTGCTTGCCATGTGCCCTTCCAATTGAGAGAGACCCTGAACTGCATCAGCCTTCTTGAATCAAGGTATCTTTCCCGGGATGCCTTTGATTGGACATTTCTATAGACTTGTTTTAATTGGGACATTTTCTCGGCCTTAGAACTATAAACTAGCAACTCATTAAATTCCCCTTTTAAAAAGCCATTCTGTTTCTGGTATGTTTCATTCTGGCAGCTAGCAAACTAGAACAAAAGGAAAATTTCTTTAGAAAGTAGTCCCTTGTGCCAAGAAAAATCTAGGCTCCCAGCACTCCTTAAGTGAAGAAAAATATTATTCTCAAAATATAAAATGAAAGTATTTAGCTACAAAAGAATGTGTGTTTGAATGTGAGAGCATGTGCTTAATTTCTGGTTAATTTTTCTAAGTAGGTGTGTGTTATATACATAAATTTTTGCACATTTTCCCATGCACACACAAAAGTCTCATGGGACAATGAAAGTCTTCTACATCAACAGGTTCAAATTCAGTCTGAGGAACCAGGCAGGAAGCAGATATCCAGCCATTCCCTCTATTGTCCTCATCTCCCTGAAAATCTCTGGCAGGGAGGAGTGATCAGAAATCAGATCATAGAAGAGCGTGTCTCAAGGTAATTTATGGTCTTGTTGTAGATTACTCTAAGAGCTGTGGCTTTTCTTCTGAATAGGATGTGGTTATTGGAAGGTTTTGACCCGAGAAGAGATATATTCTGACTTGTTTCTTAAAGGATTATTCTGATTGTTTTGTTGGGAACAGACTTGAGGACAGGGTTGGGAGGGTAAGAGTGAAAGCAGGAGGACCACTTAAAAAAAAAATTATTGAGAAATCTTCACACACACACAGTCCATACCTGGTATAGAATCAGTGGCTCACAATATCATCTTGTAATTGTATATTCATTGCCATGATTATTTTTAGAAAATTTGCATCACTCTAGAGAAATTTAAAAAAAACAGAAAAAAGAAAGAAAAAACTTCTATATCCCATACCACTTACCTCTCCCTTTCATTGACCACTAGGATTTCAATATACCCAATTTTTTACCCTTTATCCTTCCCATTATTTATTTTTTATCCTTATTTTTTTACTCATCTGTCCATACCCTGGAAGAAAGAAGCATCAAACACAGGGTTTTCACAATTGTATGATCACATTGTAAAAGCTATATAGTTATAGAATCATCTTCAAGAATCAGAGCTACTGGAATACAGTTCAACAGTTTCAAGTACTCCCACACACCATAAACTAGAAAGGGATGTCTATATATTGCATAATAATAGCAACCTCCAGGATAACCTCTCAACTCTGTTTGAAATCTCTCAGCTACTGAAACTTTATTTTGTTTCATTTCTCTTCTCCCTCTTGGTCAACAGTGCTTTCTCAATCCCATGATGCTGAGTCCCAGCTTATCCCAGGAATCCTGTCCTATGTTGCCAGGGATGTTTACACCCCTGGGAGTCATATCCAATGTACAGGAGGGGGCAGTGACTTCCCCTGCCAAGTTGGCTTAGAGAGAGAGGCCGCATCTGAGCAACAAAAGAGGTTCTCTGGGGGTGACTATTAGGCATAATTACAAGGAGGCTTAGCTTCTTCTTTGCATGAATAAGTTTCAAAGGGGTGAACCCCAAGAATGAGGGCTCAGCCTATTGAATTGGTTGTCCCCACTGTTTGCAAGAATATCAGGAATTCTCAAGATGAGAAAGTTTAATATTTCCTTCTTTCTCCCCAGTCCCCAAGGGGACTTTGCAAATACCCTTTTATTCTCTGCCCAAATTATCTGGGCAGAGATATTGGGGCATCATGCTAACCTGGACAAGCCAACATGATCTCATGCCCTATTCAAGATTCCATGTAATTATAGTGTTCAAATAAACTGGTAAGTTAAATTAGATTGTGCACTACCCAAAATATAAATTTTGCACCAAAGAAACATTCATATCATCTCCAGCCAAAGTGTGATCACTTTTTTTTTTTAGCTTTTTAAACAGTTGCTGTATGCGGTAATGCTGGCTTTCATAGTTTCAATGCTCTAACTTAGAGACACAAGTAGGTTACATATATACCCAAAGTTTCAGAGAATAACCAGGTTAAACTCAAATAGCTCAGATTCTCAGAATTTAAAAATAACAGTTACAACTCCTGAATATATGTGACTGCTGTAAGAGCTTACAATATAGGATCCTTGACAATAACTCCGACCAATAACCCATACTCTCAACTTTAGTTCATCAAATTTTTATATTTTAATAGTACATATGAGTGATAATATTTGTCTTTTTGTTTCTGCCATTTCATTCAACCTACTGTCCTTAAGTTTCATTCACATGAGGACCACTTTTGAGGCTAATATAATAGTCCAAGAAGAAGGCTATGTTTCTAAATCATCGAACTAGAGGTGGAGGTGACTGTGCTTTAGAATAGAGCCAATAAGATTTGATGATAGATTCCATCTACTGTGTGAGAAGAAGAGAGGAGTTAAGGATGACTCCAGGCTTTCATTCTGAGTGGTTGAAGGAATGGAATTACAATGAAGGCTGTGGAAGGAACAATTGATTTTGAGGACGCTTAATTTGAAATGTCCATTAGAATTCAGAATGAAGAAATCAAACAGGCCTTCTTCTGCAGCCCCCCCACCAATCTCATCCTTCCTAGAACTGAAGAGAGTTAGGGCCTTGCTTTGGATTAGGCTTTGGCTTAAGGGAATATTGGGACTATTTTGATTTTCTCTGTATATCAGCAACAGGCTGTTTCATGTTCTTTTCATTTGTGTGTTCACTGGAACAGCACTTCTAATTTCCTTCCAGAACTTTTCTTTTGTATTCACAACTTGGCTATCTGATTAGCTCAAGAGGCCTAGCTTTCAGAGTATCTCAGTTTTTGCCTTTTAACATGCTTTATTAGCTAGGGTTCTCTGGAAAAACAGAATCAGCAGAAAATATCTGTAAATATAAAATTTATAAAAGTGTCTCGTGCAACCATGGGGATGTAAGAGCCCAAGATCTGTAGGGCAGGCTGTGAGCTGGCAGCTCCAATGAAGGTCCTCAGCGAACTTCCAGGAGAAGCTGGCTGGTGGAGCAGAAAGAGCGATTGTCTCTTCTGAATCATCCTTGAAAGCCTTTCATTGATTAGATTCAGCATCACTCATTGCAGAAGACACTCCCCTTAGCTGATTACAGATGTAATCAGCTGTGGATGCAGCCAACATGGTCATGATTTAAGTCCATGAAATGTCCTCACAGCATCAGACAGGCCAACACTTGCCTGAGCTTGCAGAGCACACATTTATCGATTAAGTTCACTGTCTTACATGGACACAGTTAGTGGTGCTTCAAAACAATTACAATAATATCAAACATCAAAGGTCACTGCTTACAGATCACTATAACAGGTATACCCATAATAATAATAATGAAAACATTTGAAACATTTTGAGAATTGTCAAAAGTGACACAGATAGGAAATGAGCACATGTTGTTAGAAAAATAGTGTCATAGACTTGCTTGACACAGAGTTGTCCAAACCTTCAATCTGTAAAAAATGCAATATCTGCAAAGTGCAATAAGGTGATATGCAGTAAAATGAGGTATGCCAGTACATCAGTTCTGAATGTTTTGGGGATTCTAAGTATTTGGAAATATCTGAACCCCAGAGAAGTGGAACTGAAAGTGTGTTTCAAGGAATAGGACCAGACCATACTTGTTTCTCATCTGTGAGAAAGTAAGTATAGAAACTGAAATGCATAGAAACATTTATAATAATTCAAAAGAATAATTTTACAACTGTTAATTTAATAGTAAAGTTGAAGAGTTTTGTATTTTGCATGCCTTTTTATATTTCATTGTTAAAATAATTCATTTGCATTTTACAAAATCATTAGCTCATAATGAATTTTAGGGGGAACAACTGGTCCCTTACTTCAGATAGATTGAGAAGCACAGAGGTAGAATATGAGGAGTGGGACATAATTATATAAGGCTGGACATAGGAAGTGGGACATATAGGCTAGGCCTTTGTATACCATCCTGCTTATTGGATGTGATTTCAAAAGAAATGGAAGGTCATGTGCATGTGTTTAAATATATATTTTAAACTATATAAAAGTATAAAAAATTTACCCCAAAGAAGTGTCAAAATTTATAAACATGCTAATAAGGAAATCAGCACACTGATCGTCCTTCCAAAAAAAGTGCAAGTTTCTCAGAGATGATATGGAATTGGAGAAATAATACATTTGGGAAACAAAATACAAAGCAAGAGTGATTATAATTTCATTTCACAGGCTCCTAAAAGCATCACGGCCAAATATTTACTTATTTTTTACATAGGAAGTCTTCAGAAGGATGATTCTAGATGCCAAGTGAATGGACACCAGGCCAGAACAAATGAAGCAAATGATAGAGATACTACTTTGTCTAAAGTTGAAATAAAATGTTTTTACATACCAATAACTAACCCTGAAAGCATAAAAATGTGTCACTTGTAAATCTGAAAGAACATGAATTCTGATTTTAGACACACCTTTGCTAGGGGATTTTATTTTCCAAGCTCTAAACAAATATGCAGATGACACAGTTGGCCCCTTTCTTTCTTTGGGGATATTTTATTTTATTTTTGATACTTAGAAGAGTTTCTAGTAAGGGAGAGCTATCCAGCTTACATTTTGGGAAGACAACTGCAATCTGCAATGTACAGTATTGGTTTAAGTGGGTGAATAAAAGAGACCTTTGCAGTAGTCAAGGTACAAACTGAGGAAAGGCTGAGCCTCGAGCAAAAAGTGATGGCAGATGCTGACTACACAATCTAACCTAAGTTAGAAGTTAAATTGCATGGCATCTAAAATAATGCCAACCTCTCTCAAGACCAAGAAGGATTATTCTCCATCGACTTTACCTTCCAGGATTCCTGACACTTGACTGCAGTCTTGTCAAGTGTTACAGTACAGCTTCTGCAATCACTGTGACAGAGTTAAAGGAGCTCCGAGCCTGTACTCGAGTCTGCAGTAGACTTTGCGTCAGGACAAGCTTTATAGGAATAACACTACTGCAGAAATATTTGTCTTAAGCAAAAGAAAGTTAAAAATGACTTGGGGTTTTGTTCTGGTTAAGGAAATAAAGGTGGCAATAGGAGTTTGGGAATATGTTGACAGAAATTTTTTCAGGTATTTTTATTTAAGTGTTGCTTATAATAAAGATGTTGGCCTCCTACTCATAAGAAAAATAGAAACGTTTTTGTGAGAGCTGAGCCAGAGGAACAGGCAAGGACAGAAGGGGCTGCCACAGAGAATCAACATCTCGAGACTTTCTGGCACTCCTATGGAAACTTTCCAAACTGACATTTCTCACCCTCCAGCAGCTGCCTTCTAGGGATGGACTTCCTTACTCATCCTTCACACTTGCATTCTTGTGATAAACTCCCTTGCTCGATATCCACCCTCCAGCAGTTACAACCTTGCATAACAAAGGCATCATTTAAGCTGCCAGCTCCCAAGAACCCACCAATGAAAACCCACCTAACTCCTACCCCCAACTTCCCTTAAAACTCCTACCTGAATCAAGGTGGGCAGGAGTTGATTTCTTGAGTCAACTCTCCCTGCTGTCTCTCTACTAATAAATCTTCCTTCCCTCACTGCCCGTGTCCTGTCTCTGTCTCTGTTTCACATCTCCTACCTCTGTCCAGTCAGGGGCTTTCAGTTTTCATGAAAAATGATAACTGATAGGTTTTTCTACTAGGAGGGAGGAGAAGAGATTAAAACTTGATCAAAGGAGGTTTATTGTGAGGCTGTGAACAGAAGCCTAAAATGGGGATGGTCCTGAGCAGGGGAAGGGGTACAGCTTATATGGTTGGTGGTTGGCAGGGGTAGGGAAAGAGAGGTGGTGGATTTTCATTGTCTAGTTTGGGAGCAAGATTGGCAGGCTAAGTGGAGAGTTATCATAAGCTTGTAGCTGCTGGGGCTGTAACTGCCAGAGGATGGAGGTTGGATAAGGGGAGCTATTGCAAGAATGCATCTGCGAGAGGGTGTGGATGCAAGGACAATTTTGGGACTGCTGCATGATCTGGGGCAGGTTTGGTTTTGCAAGGGCCTCCTGGAAGTTTTGAGTCGGGGGAGTTTCTTAGAATGTTTGCTAAGGATCAGCTACTTCATGGGAAGTTTTGTCTAACAATAAGAAAGAAGAATTTTAGGTCTAACTTAACCTCTCAATTCCATGCAGGTTTCATTCAAACAAATTCTCTGTTCATGGAAAGTTATGTACTATCTTGATGAAGCTGAAAACATGACAATTTCCTCTCAATTTTTCTGTCTATCCAATTCTCCTGAAATTTTTAAGGGTCTGCCATGATCTATGCTAGAAATGTGAATTTAGGTATAAGATCTGTTCTACTTTGAGAACATTATTGAGGGCTGGTGAAATTTGAATCTGGGGAGGAATTCTTATCTTTCTTTTTATTATATCCATTTTGAATAAAAGAAGCACTTTGTTCTTCACCATGCCTTGTTTTAGAAAATATTGCAACATTTTGATATTCTTCATTTTCTTAGTTATAAAATAAGGCCATCTGATATACTACTTTTACCTTACAAAGAAAATTTCTCTTTTCTAAGAGTAGATATACAGGATCTATGAACATGTAGTATATATATTTTAATTTTTATTAATAAAACCAATCAACATACAATAGGAACATTCTTAACAAATGAACATTACATTCTTGGTATGTAATCAATGGCTCACAATGTCATCACATAGTTGTATATTCATCACCACGATCATTTCTCAGAACATTTACATCACTCCAGAAATAGAAATGAAAAAAAAAGGAAAAACTCATATGTACCATACCCCTTACCCCTTCCTCTCACTGACCACTAGTATTTTCCTCTACACAATTTATTTTAATCCTTGTTACCCCCATTATTTATTTATTTTTAATCCGTATTTTTTACTCATCTGTCCATACCATAGGTAAAAGGAGCATCAGAACAAGGTTTCCGCAATCGCACAATCACTTTGCTAAAGTTATATCATTATACAATCATCTTAAAGAAACACGGCTACTGGAACACAGCTCTACAGTTTCAGGCACTTCCCTCTAGCCTTTCTAATATACCTTAAACCTAAAAGGGGATATCTATATAATGCATAAGAATAACCTCCAGGATAACCTCTTGACTCTATTTGAAATCTCTCAGCCACTGACACTTTATTATGTCTCATTTCTCTTCTCCCCTTTTGGTTGAGAAGGTTTTCTCAATCTCTTGATGCTAAGTTCCAGCTCATTCTAGGATTTCTGCCCCACATTGCAAGGGAGGTTTACACTCCTGGGAGCCATGTCCCATGTAGAGAAAGGGAGGCCAGTGAGTTTGCTTGCTGTGTTGGTTGAGAGAGACGTAGGCCACATGTGAGCAACAAAAGAGGTTTTCTGGGGGTGACTTTTAGCCCTAATTTTAAGTAGGCTTGGCCTATCCTTTGTGTGGATAAATTTCATATGAATAAATCCCAAGATTGATGGTTCAGCCTATTGATTTTGTTGTCCTCAGTGTTTATGAGAATATCAGGCCTTCTAATGGGGAAGTGGAATTTTCCCTCTTTCTCACCATTCCCCCAAGGGGACTTTGCAATGCTTTTGTAGTCACTGTTCAAATCACTCTGGAATTTATTGGAGCATCAATCTGGACAAACCTACAAAATCTCATGCCCTATTTAATGTTCCATGCACTTATGGTGGTCAATTAAACTGCCCATATAAGTAATATTAGGAGATGTACTAGTCAAAATATAAATTTTGTACCACATAAACATTTTTTGCTTTAGTCTCACACATAAGTTAAAGTTTTAAAATATGAATTACCATCTATTTTCAACACCTCGCAATATTGACATTCCTTTGTTTTTCCTCATGCAAAAACATTTTTTTTAATTTGTACATTTAGTCACTATCATTGTACACTCTAGGCATTCCTAGACTATACCATCTCAGTCTTTATAATCTATCTTTCCTTCTGATTTCATTTGTGTCCCCAGCTCTCCTCCCTCTATCATTATCACATTAAGCTTCATTCAGTATACTAACATTACTGTACTACAGTTAGGTAATATTGTGCTACCCATTTCTGAATTTTTGCAATCAGTCCCATTGCACAATCTGTATCCCTTCATTTCCAATTACCCAATATCTACCCTATTTCTATCTCCTGATGGTCTCTGTTCTTTATTGAAATTCTCCAAGTTCAATCATTGATATTAGTTCATATCAGTGAGACCATACGGTATTTGTCCTTTTGTTTCTGTCTAATCTCACTCAGCATAATGTCCTCAAGGTCCATCCATGTAGTTACATACTTCATCACTTTATTCTGTCTTACAGCTGCATAATATTCCATCATATATATATACCACAGCTTGTTTAGCCACTTGTCTGTTGATAGATATTTGGGCTGTTTCCATCTCCTGGCAAATGTAAATAATGCTGCTATAAACATTGGGGTGCAAATGTTCATTTGTGTCCTTGCCCTTATGTCCTCTGAGTAGATACCTAGCAATGGTATTGCCAGATCATATGGCAATTCTATACTTGGCTTCCTTAGGAACTGCCAAACTGCCTTCCACAGTGATTGTACCATTTGACATTTCCACCAACAGTGGATAAGTGTGCCTCTTTCTTCACATCCTCTCCAGCACTTGTTGTTTTCTGTTTTATTGATAATGTTTCTGGTGGGTGTGAGATGATATCTCATTGTGGTTTTGATTTGCATTTCCCTAATAACCAGGGAAGTTGAGCATCTTTTCATGTGCCTTTTGGCCATTTGTATTTATTTTTCTGAGAAATGTCTGTTCATGTCTTTTGCCCATTTTGTAAGTGGGTTGTTTGTCTTTTTGCTGTTGAGTTGAACAATCTCTTTATATTTTCTGGATACTAGACGCCTATCCAATACATCATTTCCAAATATTGTCTCTCATTGTATAAGCTGTCTTTTTACTTTCTTGATGAAGATCTTTGATGCTCAAACGTGTTCAGTTTTGAGGAGTTCCCATTTATTTATTTCTTTCTTCAATGCTCATGCTTTGGGTGTAAGATCTAGGAAACTGCCTCCTATTATAAGATTGATGAGATATTCCCCTAACATTTTCTTCTAAAAGTTTTATGGTCTTAGATCTAATGTTTAGGTCTTTGATCCATTTTGAGTTAATTTTTGTATAGGGTGTGAGATATGGGTCCTCTTTCATTCTTTTGCATATGGATATCCAGTTCTCTAGGCACCATTTATTGAAGAGACTGTTCTGCCCCAGGTGAGTTGGCTTGACTGCCTTATCAAAGATCAATTGTCCATAGATGACAGGGTCCTTATCAGAGCACTCTACTTGATTGCATTGGTCAGTATATCTATCTTTATGCCAGTACCATGCTGTTTTGACCACTGTAGCTTTGTAATATGCCTTGAAGTCAGGTAGTGTGAGACCTCTGACTTCATTTTTCTTTCTCAGGATATTTTTAGCTATTCGGGGCACCCTGACCTTCCAGGTAAATTTGGTTATTTGTTTTTCTATTTCTGAAAAGTAAGTTTTTGGGATTTTAATTGGTATTGCATTGAATCTGTAAATCAATTTACGTAGAATTGACATCTTAACTATATTTAGTCTTCCAATCCATGAGCATGGTGTGCCATTCCATTTATTTAGGTCTTCTGTAATTTCTTTTAGCAATTTCTTATAGTTTTCTTTCTACAGGTCTTTTATATCCTTAGTTAAATTTATTCCTAAATATTTTATTCTTTTGGTTGTAATTGTTTTTTTGTTTTTTTTTGTTTTTTTACGTGGGCAGGCACCGGGAATCGAACCCGGGTCCTCTGGCATGGCAGGCAAGTGTTCTTGCTGCTGAGCCACTGTGGCCCGCCCATGGTTGTAATTGTAAATGGAATTTTTTTCTTGATTTCCCTCTCAGATTGTTCATTACTATTGTAACACTACAGATTTTTGAGTGTTATTCTTGTAACCTGACACTTTGCTGTACTCTTTTATCAGCTCTAGTAGTTTTGCTGTGGATTTTGGGGGGTTTTCGACATGTAATATAGCATCTGCAAACAGAGTTTTACATCTTCCTTTCCAATTTTGATGCCTTGTGTTTCTTTTTCTTGTATAATTGCTCTGGCTTCCAACACAATGCTGAATAACAATGGTGATGATGGACATACTTGTCTGGTTCTGATCTTAGGGGAGAAATTTTCAGTTTTTCCCCATCGAGGATGATGTTAGCTGTGGGTTTTTCATATATTCACTTTATCATGTTGAAGAAATTCCCTTCTATTCCTGTCCTTTGAAGTGTTTTCAACAAGAAAGGATGCTGAATTTTGTCAAATGCCTTTTCTGCATCAATCAAGATGATCATGTGGTTTTTCTGCTTTGATTTGTTGATATGGTATATTACATTAATTGATTTTCTTATGTTGAAACATCCTTGAATAACTGGGATGAATCCAACTTGCTCATGGAGTATAATTCTTTTAATGTGCTGCTGGGTTCAATTTGCAAGAATGTTGATGAGGATTTTTGCACATATATTCATTAGAGAGATTGGTCTGTAATTTTCTTTTCTTGTCATATCTTTGCCTTGCTTTGGTATTAGGGTGATGTTGGTGTCATAGAATGAGTTAGGTAGCCTTCCCTCCTCTTCCATTTTTTTGAAGAGTTTGAGTGAGATTGGTACTAATTCTTTCTTGAATATTTGGTAGAATTCACATGTGAGGTCATCTGGTCCTGGACTTTTCTTTTTTGGGAGCTTCTGCATGACTAATTTAACTTCTTCACTTGTGATTGGTTTGTTGAAGTCATCTATTTCTTCTTGGGTTAATGTTGGTTGTTCATGCCTTTCTAGGAAGTTGTCCATTTCATCTACATTGGCTAGTGTATTAGCATAAAGTTGTTCATAGTATCCTCTCATTACTTCCTTTATTTCTGTGGTATCAGTGGTTATGTCCCCTTTTCCATTTCTGATTTTATTTATTTGCATCATCTCTCTTCTTATTTTTGTCAACCTCACTACAGGTCCATAAATCTTATTGATTTTCTCAGAGAACAATCTTCTAGTTTTTTTGATTTTCTCAATTATTTTCATGTTCTCAATTTCATTTATTTCTGCTCTAATCTTCATTCTTTCTTTCCTTTTGTTTGCTTTGGGGTTAGTTTGCTGCTCTTTCTCTAGTTCTCCTAAGTGCACAGTTAATTCCTCGATTTTTGCTCTTTCTTCTTTTTTGATGTAGGCATTTAGGGCAATAAATTTCCCTCATAGCGTGCCTTTGCTGCATCCCATAGATTTAGTGTTTTCAGTTTCATTTACTTCAAGATATTTACTGATTTCTCTTGTAACTTCTTCCTTGAACCACTGGTTGTTTAAGGATGTGTGGTTGAACCTCCATATTTTTCTGAATTTTCTGGTCCTTTGCCTATTATTGATTTCCAACTTCATTGCTTTATGATCTGAGAAAGTGTTTTGTATGATTTCAATCTTTTAAAATTTATTGAGACTTGCTTTGTAACCCAGCATATGTTCTATCCTTGAGAATGATCCATGAGAACTTGAGAAAAAGGAGTATCCTGCTGTTGTGGGATGTAATGTTCTATAAATGTCTGTTAAGCCTAGTTCATTTATCATATTATTCAGATTCTCTGTTTCTTTAGTGATCCTCTGTCTAATGTGCTGTCCATTGATGAGAGTGGGGAATTGAAGTCTCCAACTATTATGGTAGATGTGTCTATTTCTCTTTTCAGTGTTTGCATCATGTATTTTGGAACACTCTGACTCAGTGCCTAAATATTTATGATTGTCATGTATTCTTGTTGAATCATTCCTTTTATTAATACATAGTGTCCTTTTTTGTCTCTTTTAACTGTTTTACATTTGAAGTCTAATTTGTTGGATATTAGTATAGCTACTCCTGCTCTTTTCTGATTGTTGTTTTCATGGAATATTGTTTCCTAACCTCTCACTTTCAACCTGTGTTTACCCTTGAGTCTAAAATATGTCTCCTGTAGACAGTCTATAGATGGATCCTGTTTTTGAATTCATTCTGCCAGTCTGTGTCTTTTAATTGGGGAGTTTAATCCATTAACATTTAGTGTTATTACTGTAAGGGCAGTATTTTCTTCTATCATTTTGCCTTTTGGATTTTATATGCCATATCTAATTTTTCTTCTTTTTACCTTTACTGATAGTCTTCATGTCTACACTCTTCTCTACACCTCTCTTTCTTGTCTTTTTCTATCTGTCTCTAGTGCTTCCTTTAGTACATCTCGCAGGGCCAGTCTCTTGGTCATAAATTCTCTCAGTGATTTTTTTTTTGCTGAAAATGTTTTAAGTTCCCCCTCATTTTTGAAGGACAATTTTGTTGTATATAAAATTCTTGTTTGGCAATTTTTGTCTTTCAGTAGCTTAAATATATCATCCCACTGTCTTCTCGCCTCCATAGTTTCTGCTGAGAACTCTAAACATAGTCTTATTGGGCTTCCCTTGCATGTGATGGATTGCTTTTCTCTTGCTGCTTCCAATATTCTCTCTTTCTCTTTGACATCTGACATTCTTATTAGTAAATGTCTTGGAATACATCTATTTGGATCTATTCTGTTTGGGGTACACTGCATTTCTTGGATCTGTAATTTTAAGTCTTCCATAAGAGTTGGAAAAATTTCAGTGATAATTTCCTCTAGTAGTTTTTCTCTTCCTTTTCCCTTCTCTGCTCCTTCTGGGACACCCACAACTTGTATATTCATGTGCTTTATGTTGTCATTCAATTCTCTGCATCCCTGTTCAGATTTTTCCATACTTTTCCTTATATTTTCTTTTGTTTGTCTGATTTAAGATGTTTGGTCCTCCAGTTCACTAATCCTATCTTCAGCTCTTGAAATCTAACATTGTAGGTTTCCATCGTTTTTTTTTTTTTTCAATTCTTCTACTGGGCCTTTCATTCCCATAAGTTTTATAATTTGTTTTTTCAGACTCTCAATTTCTTCTTTTTGTTTGTCCCTTGCCTTCTTTATATCTTCCCTCAATTCATTGATTTGATTTTTGATGAGGGTTTCCTTGTCTGTCTGAACATTCTAAATTAATTGTTTCAATTCTTGTATCTCATATGAATTTGTGCTTTGTTCCTTTGGCTGGGCCATATCTTCAATTTCCTAGTATGATTTGTTATTTTTTGCTGACATCTAGGCACTTAACTTCCTTAATTAGTTTATTCTGGGGATTGTTTTCCCTTTATTTCCCTATGATTTTCTTGCTGGATGACTTTGTTGTCTATCTGTTCTTTGACATTCAGTTCAGCTCATTCTAAACCTCAAGCTTAGGTTTTGTTTAACAGGTCAGAATTTTTTCAGTTCTTGTTTTCTTGTTTCTTGACCTGCTTGTGTGGGGCCTTTTTTTAAAAAAAAAAAAAAACCCTTAAGAGGGTCTACTTAGGTATTATAGACTCCAGTCAGATTTTCCCAGATCAAATTTGCCACTTCTCAGGAGGAAAGAATTGCCTGCATCAATTTTCCCTGATGGTGGGACCCAGCAGGTTGAAAGGCTTTCCTATGAAGCCTCTAGACTCTGTTTTCTGTGTCCTGCCCAGTATGTTACACTTACCTGCCTGTAGGTCCCACCAGCATAAGGTAAAGTGGTACTTTTATCTTCAGCAGACTATCCATGGTGGGGATATATTTGAGACAGAGGGGAGATTGCAGGCTGGCTTTAATCTCTTCAGTTTTCTAGACCCTGGGATCTGAATTCCTTGAGGGAGGGAGTCCACCTGAGCTGGGCTCCACTCCCTCCTGGGGAAGGCACAGCCTCCAGACAAGCTCTCAAATAAGCTTAATTCCACCCTTTCCTGGGGCAGTTGAAGCTGAGAAGCTTTGCAGTTGTATCCAAAGAGCTGTCAAGGTATAGAAACACAGCCACAAAAAAGAAAAGAAAAAAATCCTCCTTTTCAGAGCAGGACCCCTGTTCCTTGCATTTGCCAATCAAGAGCTTACATTGGTACACTGCTCTGTATCTCCAGGTCCTATGTGCCCCCTCCTTTCCTTCAGGGCCCAGACTCTTTGAAGTATTTTGTGTTGTCTGATCCAAAAATTCTGCTTTTTTTTTTCTTTTTCCATCAGCATTGCCCTCTCTTCAGTGGGGCAAAACCCAACAAGTTTTTTTTTACTTGCTTTTACTTGAAGTTCAGCTAGTTGGGCACTTATTTTCAGTAGTCAGAATTTGTTATTTAATTTCACAGATTTGAGCTTGTTTGAACTCCACCTGTTGCTGCTATTAATGTCTCTTTACTTTTCCCCTCTGGGAACTAGCCTCTGGGGGAGGGGCACATCCACCACAGCTTGGGGGACTCATGGTTCTGTGTGGGATTGCAGCTGGTACAGCTTGTCCAGAGTGGTGTGCGCTGTGAGTCCAGTCACTGATGTGGCTCCAGCAGCTGTTCTGTACTGTTCCCGGCTATTTACTAGGTGCTCTGGAGGGTGAACTAAATCCCACACCTCACTAAGCCACCATCTTGGCTCTGTTCTCTAAACATGTAATATTTAGGTGGTGGTGAAGAAGCCAAACTGCTTTTGGTGTTAAGATATCAGGTTAGGCTCAGATAATTTAATACTTTTGGTTGGTGTAGAATGTTTTGTCACAAGATACAAAGGGATTACAGGGAGGAGCTCATAAGAAACCCTTGAGATCTAAAGTTTTGAATCCACTGTCAATCTATTTGACCTACTTGACATAAATATTTCATCCAAAAATAGCAGAAGGAATGGCAAATCTTTTCGAGAAGTAACATTCACCAGAAAGGCCACATTCTGGACTATTAAACAAATTTTAATATATTTAAAAGGACTGAAATCACTTAAAGAAGGTTCTACAACCATAATGCAATGAAAGGAGAAAGAATAATAGAAAATTTTCTAAAAAATTCTCATATATTTGCAAATAAACCGTATGCTTCTAAATAACTCAAGGGCCAAAGAAGAAATTAAAAATGAAAATTAGAAAATTTTAAAACTTTTTTATTGTATAGTATGAATTATATACAATGCAAGGAAATAAAAAGCAATAGTTTTCAATGCATTCTTCAAAAAGTTGTTACAGGTTAGATACCAGAGTTTGTCATGGGCTACCATATGATCCTCTCATATTTTTCTTTCTAGCTGCTCCAGAATATAGTAGAAAATGTTTTGAACTGAAAAATATTGAAAAATACAATATATGTGAATTTGTGGAATGCAGCAAAAGCAATGCATAGAGAGAAATTTATAGCTCTAAATGCTTAAATTAGAAAAGAAAGGTCTAAACACAATTGTCTATGTTTCCTTATTAAAAAACTAGAAAAAAGCATATTAAATATAAAGTAATTGGAAGGAAGGAAATAATAAAGAAAAACATAGAAATGAATGATTGAGAAGTGTAAAAGTATTAGAGAAAATCAATTAAATAGAAAAATATTTTTCAATGATCAATAGAGAAGATGCACGTCTAGCCAATCTAATAAAGAAAAGAAAGTGAGAAAACACATATTGCCATTATCAGGAAAGGATATTTTACTATTAATGCAGACTTTATAAGGATGATAAGGGAATAATATAAACAAATTTATGCCAATAAATTTGACAACAGATTAATTAAACAAATTTATGTAGCTAAACACCAAAGATCACTCAGGAAAAAATAAACAGAACAGTCTTATATCTATTGAAAAAAATTGAGTTTACTGTTATCATAAAGGAACTCCATGCCCTGATGGCTTCAATATTGAATTCATCTAAATATTTAAGAAAGAAATAATACCAATTCTCTACAACTTCTTTCAGAAAACAGAAGAGAAGAGAAATTATTTCAGTTAAAGTGAACAATAAATTTAAGAGTAAGAGATAAAAACTATAAAGCTTCTGAAAGAAAACATAGGAAAAAGTTTGAAAAATTTGTGTGCTCTTGGAGTAGGTAAAGATATATATTTTTGATAGGGCCCAATAAAAGAGCTGTTACAATTTTATTTAACTGGACTTCATCCATACTAAAAATGTTTGCTTTTCAAAAGGGATTGTTGAGATATAGAAAATGCAAAGCACGGATGAGCAGAAAATAGTTATAAAACACGTATAAAGGATTAATAGCCAGGGTATATAGCAAAATTTATAACTCAATAATAGGACCAAACAATTTGATAAAAACAAAAAAAGCTAAAGATTTGAACATTTTACCAAAGAAGATATAATAGTGGCTAATATGCACATGGAAAGATGATCAATATGATTATTTATTAAGTAAATGCAAATATGACCACAAGGAGATACCATTACACACCCAGTAGAATGATTAAAATTGAAAACACAAAACAAAAACTCAAAGTACTGCGTGTTGGAAAGCATATGGAACAACAGGAGTTCGCATACATTGTCAATGGAAATGCAAAATGGTACAACCAGTTTTGAAAACATTTTGGTAGTGTTTTGTAAAGTTGAACATACACGTACTTTCTGATGCCATAATCTTACTCCTAGGTCATTTCTCAAGAGTAATGGAAACAGGCACTCACATGTTCACCGTTGTAGGTGAGCATACAGTGACTTTATTCATAAGAAGCAAAATATGGAAACAACCTAAATATCCACCAACTGGTGAATGCATAAATTCATTGTTGCATATTCATAAAGTGGAGTACTACTCAGTAATAAAAGGAAAAAAATGCCCAAGTGATAGACTCAATAAATGGAGGAATTTCAAAATCATTGAACTAAGTGAAGCAATTTAGACAAAAAACACTGCATACTGTATATTTCCATTTATATGAACTTCTACAGAGTTAGCATTTCAGTGCTAGCCCGGTGACAGGTTCGGGGAAAGTTCTGAGCACTAAGGGTGTGTGGGAAATTGGGGCGGGGGGTGGGTGATGGAACTCTTTTGTATTTTTTTAATGTCCATTGCATATGTACCATTTATAATGCACCTTTACTGCGATATAGTCATGTATATTTGGATATAATCATCCAAAGTGTACACTGAATAGTTCACCTTATCATCATATAGTTGTGTATTCATCACTACAATTTCTGAAAATTTTCAATTCTCTAAAAAAAAAAGAATAAAAATAAAAACTAAAAAGAACACCCCAAATGTCTGGTACTGTTATCCCCCCTATTATTTATTTAATTTTTGTATTGATTTTCTAACTCATCTGAACATACACTGGTTAAAGGGATTGTCAGTCACAAGGTTTTCATAATCACATGATCATACCATGAAAGCTATATAATTATACAACCATCTTCAGGAATCAAGGATATTGGATATGGTTCAACATTTTCAGGTATTTGCTTATAACTCTTCTAATACACTAAAAACTAAAAATGGGCTATCTATGTAATACATAAGAATAGCCTCCAAAATGACCTCTCAACTCTATTTGAAATCTCTCGGCCATTGAAACTTTAGTCTGTTTCATTTCTCTTTTCCCTTTTGGTCAAGAAGTCTTTCTCACTCCTACGATGCTAGGGTTCATCCCCTGGAGTCATGTCCCACAATGCCTGGGAGGTTTCAAACCCCTGAAATTCATGTCCCATGTAGGGGGGAGGGCAGTGCGTTTATATGCAGAGTTGGCTTAGAGAGAGAGAGGCCACATCTGAGCAATAAGAGCAGTTCTCTGGGGGTGACCCTTAGGTATAATTATAAGTTGGCATGGCTTCTCCTTTGCAGGAATAAGTTTCATAATGGCAAGCCCCAAGATTAAGGGCTTGGCCTATTAAGTTGATAGTCCCCCATGCCTGAGAGGATATTAGGAATTCCCCAGGTGGGGAAGTTTAATATATCCATTTTTTCTAGAGTCCCTCAACAGGCCTTGCAAATACTTTTTAAATTTTCTGCCCAGATTACTCTGGGATGTATCAGGGAATCACGCTAACTTGTATAAACCAACAAAATTTCACTCCCTATTCAAGATTCCATGTAATTATTGTATTTAAATAACTGACCATACAAGTTAAATTGGATAATGTGTAACAGAAAATATAAATTGTACACCAAATAAACATTTCTTCCTTTAGTCTCAGGTAGAAGTTGAAGTTTTAGAACAGTCAATATCTTCCTTTACCTTTAGTTTGATTACCTTAATACTAACCGGATCAGCTTCATTTACACCTCTAATTGAATTCTGATCTCTTTATCAGCTTTTTAAGCAGTGGCTTTCTGAGATAATGCTGACTTTCATAGCTGCAGAACTCTAGCTCTAAGTCTCAGGTGTTACACAGATACTCAAAGTTCCAGGGGATGACCAGGTTATGTACAAAGAGCTCAGCATCTCAGAATTTAGAAACAACCATACAACTCAGGAATAGATGTATCTGCTGTCAGAATTTACAATCTAAAAACATTTATAATAAACCTTCCCCCAATAACCTATGCTCCTGAATTCAATTCTCAGGGTTTGCACATTATGGTTAGTGCATATTAGTGAGGCATTATAATATTTGTCTTTTCTCTTCTGACATATTTCACTCAACATACCGTCCTCAAGGTTCATTCACCTAGTTGCATGCCTCACAATTTCATTTCTTCTTGGTGCTACTCAGTATTCCATTGTATGTATATATCATAGTTCACCCTTCCATTCATCAGTTGATGTACACTTAGGCCACCTCCATCCATTGAAAATCGTGAGTACTGTTGCCATAAACACCAGTCTGCAAATGTCCATCCATGTCCCTGCTTTCAGTTCTTCTAAGTATAAACATAATAATGGGGTTGCAGGATTGTATGGTAATCCTATACTTAGCCTCCTATGGAACCACCACATTGCCCTCCAGAGGGGCTGAACCGTTCTACTTCCCTACCAACAGTGAATAGGTACATCTCTCTCTCTCTCCACGTTTTATCCACCACTCGTACCTTTTTTTTTTTTTTATTATTTTTTAAACAGTTTTCTTCACACACCACACAATCCGTCCTAAGCAAAAATCAATGTTACCTGGTATATTCACATAGTTATGCACTTACCACCGCAATCTATATGAGGACATTTCCATTTCTCCCACAAAGAAAAAAGAGGAAAAAGAATGAAGAATAAAAAATGAAATAAAATTTTTTCAGAGAAAGTCCCAGTCTTTATCTTCAATCTTTCCTTCTGGTATCATACATGATCTTTCCACCATATTCACACTCAGTTTTCTTCATTATAACTTACAATGTTGTGCTACCATCAGATAGTATTGTTCTATCCATTTATGGATCTTCAGAATCAATCCTGTTGAACATTTTGTACTCCTCAGTATCAAAAGCTCAATCTCTACCCTCTTTCTATCTCCTGATGTCCTCAGTTTATGGTAGCTGTAACTCTTGAATTCCTCTATTGAATAGGAATTATTGTGCCTTTACAAAATGAGATTTTGATTAAAACATGGCTTTTCTACATCCTTTCAAACCAGCACATAGTGAGACCATAGAGTATTTGTCCTTTTGTTTCTGGTTAATTTCACTCAACGTAATGTCAAGTTTCATCCACATTGTTGCATATGTCATGACTTTATTCTGTCTTTCAGCTGAATAATATTACATTGAATGTATATACTACAGTTTGTTTGCTCTTCAATTGGTGGAAATTTGGGCTGTTTCCATCTTTTGGCAATTGTGAATAATGCTGCTATAGATATCAGTGTGCTTCTCAGGCTCTAACTGCCCAACGCATAGGCAGAGTTGAGCTTGTTTGAGTGTCCATGTGGAGCCTGTGCCTTCCCCAGGAGAGTGGGGGGACCCAGCTCAGGTGGAGTCCCTCCCTCAAGGCTGGCTTTAATCACTTCACTTTTGCCAGCCTGCAACCTCTCCTCTATCTCAAGCACACCCTGAGCAGGGAGAGTCTGCTGAAGTTAAAGGCATCACATCACTTTATGCTGGTGGACCTGCAGGCAGAAAGGTACCACAAACTGGGCAGGATAGGAAAAACAGACTCCAGAGACTTCTTAGGAAAGTCTTTCAATCTGTTGGGTTCACCCTCAGGGAAAACTGATGCAGGTGAATCTTTCCTCCTGAGAAAAGGCCAGTTTGATCTGGAAAAATCTGGCTGGGGTCTATAATGCTTAAGTAGACCCTCCTAAGGGGAGAAAAAGGCACCACACAGGCATGTCAAGAAATAAAAATACAAGAACTGAAAAATTCTGATCTGTTAAACAAAATTAAACTAGAGGATTAGAATAAGCTGAACTGAATGTCGAAGAACAGATGGACAACAAACTCATCCAGCAATAAAACCCTAGGTAAAAAAAAGTTAAAACAATCTCCAGAATAAACTAATTAAGGAAATTAAATGCCTAGACACCAGCAAAAAATAACAAATCATACTAGGAAAACTGAAGATATGGCCCAGTCAAAGGAACAAACCAATAATTCAAATGAGACACAGGAGTTGAAACAATTAATTCAGAATGTTTGAACAGACATGGAAAACCTCATCAAAAATCAAATCAATGAATTGAGGGAGGATATAAAGAAGGCAAGGAATGAATAAAAAGAAGAAATTGAAAGTCTGAAAAAACAAATCACAGAACTTATGGGAATGAAAGGCACAGTAGACGAGAGGAAAAAAACGATGGAAATATACAATGGGAGATTTCAGAGGCAGAAGATAGGATTAGTGAACTGGAGGATGGAACATCTGAAATTCAAAAAGCAAAAGAAAATATAGGGAAAAGTGGAAAAATATGAGCAGGGACTCAGGGAATTGAATGACAACATGAAATTCACTAATATATGTGTTATGGGTGTGCCAGAAGGAGAAGAGAAGGGAAAAGGAGGAGAAAAACTAATGGAGGAAATTATCACTGAAAATTTCCCAACTTTTATGAAAGACTTAAAATGACAGATCCAAGAAGTGCAGTGTACCCCAAACAGAATAGATCCAAATAGATGTACTCCAAGACACTTATTAATCAGAATGTCAGAAGTCAAAGAGAAAAAGAGAATCTTGAAAGCAGCAAGAGAAAAGTAACCCATCACATACAAGGGAAGCCCAATAAGGCTATGCATAGATTTCTCAAAACCATGGAGGTGAGAAGACAGTGGGATGATATATTTAAGCTACTAAATGAGAAAAACTGCCAACCAAGAATTCTACATCCAGCAAAATTCTCCTTCAAAAATGAGGGGGAAATTAAAAAACACTTTCACAGTTAAAAAAATCACTGAGGCAATTTTTGACCAAGAGACTGGCTCTGCAGTAAATACTAAAGGGAGCTCTAGAGACAAATAAGAAAAGACAGAAGAGAGAGGTGTGGAGAAAAGTGTAGAAATGAAGACTATCAGTAAAGGTAAAAAGAAAAAAATTAGATATGACACATAAAATCCAAAAGGCAAAATGGTAGAAGAAAGTACTGCACTTACAGTGATAACACTAAATATTAATGGATTAAACTCCCCAATCAAAAGACACAGACTGGCAGAATGAATTAAAAAACAGGACACATCTATATGCTGTCTACAGGAAATGCATCTTAGACCCAAGGATAAACATAGGTTGAAAGTGAAAGGTTGGGAAAAGATATTCCATGCAAATAACAATCAGAAAAGAGCAGGAGTAGCTATACTAATATCCAACAAGTTAGACTTCAAATGCAAAAGAGTTAAAAGAGACAAAGAAGGGCACTATGTATTAATAAAAGGAACAATTCAACAAGAAGACATGACAATCATAAATACTTTTGCACTGAGTCAGAGTGCTCCAAAATACATGAGGCAAACACTAAGAACACTGAAAAGAGAAATAGGCACATCTACCATAATACTTGGAGACTTCAATTCCCCACTCTCATCTCACACCCACCAGAATGGTAATTATCAATAAAATAGAAAACAGCAAGTGCTGGAGAGGATGTGGAGAAAGAGGCACACTTATCCAGTGTTGGTGGGAATGTAAAATGGTACAATGACTGTGGAAGACAGTATGGTGGGTCCTCAGGAACCTAAGTATAGAATTGCCATATGACCCGGCAATACAATTGTTAGGTATCTACTCAGAGAACATGAGGGTATCTACTCAGAAACATTTGCACACCAATGTTTATAGCACATTATTTACAATTGCCAAGAGGTGGAAGCAGCCCAAATGTTTATCAATAGACAAGTGGCTAAACAAGCCGTGGTATATTCATATGATGGACTATTATGCAACTGTAAGGCAGAATAAAGTTATGAAGTATGTAACAACATGGATGGACCTTAAGGACATGATGCTGATTGAGATTAGACAGAAACAAAGGAAAAATACTGTATGGTCTCACTGATATGAACTAACATTAATGATTGAACTTGGAGAATTTCAAAGAAGAACAGAGACCATCAGGAGATAGAAATAGGGTAGATATGGGTAATTGGAAATGAAGGGACAGAGATTGTGCAACAGGACTGATTATAAAAATTCAGAAACGGATAGCACAATACTACCTAATTGTAATACAATAATGTTAGAACCCTGAATGAAGCTGAATGTGAGAATGATAGAGTCAGGAGGCCTCAGGGTACAAATGAAGTTTGAAGGAAAGATAGATGATAAAGACTGAGGTGGTATAATCTAAGAATGCCTAGAATATATAATGATAGTGACTATGTGCAAATTTAAAAATATTTTTGCATGAGGAATAACAAAGGAATGTCAATATTGCAGGGTATTGAAAATAGATGGTAATTAATGTTTTAATACTTTAATTTATGTGTGAGACTAAAGCAAAGAATGTTTATTCGGTATAAAGTTTTTATTTTGACTAGTGCATTTCCTATTATAACTTATGTGGACAGCTTACTCGAACACCATAGTAGTACTTGGAACCTTGAGTAGGGCATGAGATTTTGTAGGTTTGTCCAGAATGTTGCCCTGATAAATCCTAGAATGATTTGAACAGTGAATAAAAAAGTATTTGCAAAATCCCCTTGAGGGAATTTGAAAGGGGGAAAATTCAACTTCCCTATGTGGAAAATTCCTGATATTCTCACAAGCAGTGGGGACAACCAAAGCAGTAGTCTGAGCCCCCAATCTTTGGGTTTGTTCATATGAAACTTAATCTCGCAAAAGATAGGCTAAGCCTACTTAAAATTAGGCCCAAGGGACACCCCCAAGAGAACCTCTTCTGTTGCTCAGATGTGTCCTCTCTCTCTCTCAGCCAACACAACAAGCAAACTCACTACCCTTCCCCTCTCTACATGGGACATGACTCCCAGGGGTGTGGACCTTCCTGACAATGTGGGGTAGAAATCCTAGAATGAGCTGGAACTCAGCATCAAGGGATTGAGAAAACCTTCTAGACCAGAAGGGGGAAGAGTGATTGAGACAAAATAAAGTGTTAATGGCTGATAGATTCCAAACAGAGTTGAGAGGTTATCCTGGATGTTATTCTTTTGCATTAAATAGATATCACCTGTTTAGTTAAGGTGTAATGGAGAGGCTGGAGGGAACTGCCTGAAAATGTAGAGCTGTGCTCCAGTAGCTGTGTTTCTTGAAGATGATTATATAATGATATAGCTTTCACAGTGTGATGTGTGATTGTGAAAACCTTGTGTCTGATGCTCCTTTTACCTACCTTATTGACAGATGAGTAAAACATATGGATTAAGATTAATAATAGTGGGAACAAATGTTAAAATATGTTTAGTAGATTGAAATGCTAGTGATCAATGAAAGGGAGGGGTAAGGGGTATGATATGTATGATTTTTTTCTGTTTTCTCTTTCTGAATCGATGCAAATGTTCTAAGAAATCATGATGATGACTATATAACTATGTGATGATATTGTGAGTTACTGATTATATAACAATAACAGAAATATCATATGGTAAGAATGTTTGTGTTTGTATGTTGTTATGTATTATAAATTAAAAAAATTAAAAATGAAAAACAAAAAACTGCAATTGGAGCTTGGTTGAGCTACCTTCCCTTGCTCCTAGTAGAGACGGCTAATTTTTCCCACAGGAATTGTCTCCAACACAGCCTGCTGTGCCAGTGGGGGAGGGGCACCAGCCTCCACAGTATGGGGGCTTTAGTTACAGTTCTGTGCTGTGATCTCAGCCCTTCTACCCAGAAGTTATGCGTATGTGTCCAGTCATGGTTGTCCTTCAAAGAATTGTTCCAGACCGTTTCCAGCTATTTACTAGCTCTTCTAGAGGACTAACTAAATTCCAAATCTTCCTATGCTACCACATTCCCACACACCTCTTCTTCTGTATCTTGAATATGGTGGTAGGTACTGGTAATAAATTGATGGTTTTACAGTTTAAAAAAGTGTATCTGAGGAAATTTTAAACAGTATCCCTTATAGAATACTTTGAATTGTTTTTCTTCTCCATTTTTCTAATTGCTGCATGATATTCTATCATATTAATTTTATATAATTTATTTAAAATATATTCTATTGGGACATTTGGTTTTATATTGTTTCTAACTTACAATTCAAATACTTTGCTTATTATATCATTTAAAAAAGTTTTTATTAATTAAAAAAATCACAAGAAATACATTCTTAATATATGCTCATTCCATTCTACATATATAATCAGTAATTCACAATATCATCACATAGTTGCATATTCATCATCATGATCATTTCTTAGAACATTTGCATCAATGCAGAAAAAGAAATAAAAAGACAACAGAAAAATAAAACGAAAACAGAAAAAAATTTTTACATACTGTGCTGGTTTGAAAGGAAGTATGCCCCCTAAGAAAAGCCATGTTTTCATATAAATCCCATTTCATAAAGGTAGAATAATCTCTATTCAATACTGTATGTTTGAAACTGTGATGGGATCATCTCCCTGGTTGATGTGATTTAGTCAAGAGTGGTTGTTAAACTGGATTAGGTGACAACATGTCTCCACCCATTTGAGTGGGTCTTGATTAGTTTCTGAAGTCCTATAAAAGAGGAAACATTTTGGAGAAAGAGATTCAGAGAGAGTGACACTATGAAGCAGAGAGTCCACCAGCCAGCGACCTTTGGAGATAAAGAAGGAAGACGCCTCCTGGGGAGCTTCTTGAAACCAGAAGCCAGGAGAGAAAGTTAGCAGATGACGCCATATTTGCCATGTGCCCTTCCAGCTGAGAGAGAAGCCCTGACTATGTTCATCATGTGCCTTCTCACTTGAGAGAGAAACCCTGAACTTCATCGGCCTTCTTGAACCAAGGTATCTTTCCCTGGATGCCTTTGATTGGTCACTTCTATAGATTTGTTTTAATTGGGACATTTTCTCGGCCTTAGAACTGTAAACTAGCAACTCATTAAATTCCCCTTGTTAAAAGCCATTCCGTTTCTGGTATATTGCATTCTGGCAACTAGCAAACTAGAACACATACCATACCCCTTACCCCTCCCTTTCATTGATCACTAGCATTTCAAACTAAATTTATTTTAACATTTGTTCTTTCTATTCCTTATTTTTATTCTATATGTTCTACTTGTCTGTTGACACGGTAGATAAAAGGAGCATCAGACACAAGGTTTACACAATCACATAGTGACATTATGAAAGCTATATCATTATACAATCATCATCAAGAAACATGGTTACTGGAACACAGCTCTACATTTTCAGGCAGTTCCCTCCAGCCTCTCCATTACATCTTGGATAACAAGGTAATATCTACTTAATGCATAAGAATAACCTCCAGGATAACCTCTCGACTCTGTTTGAAATCTCTC
The DNA here is from genome assembly GCA_004026745.1 of Myrmecophaga tridactyla. NCBI lineage: Eukaryota > Metazoa > Chordata > Mammalia > Pilosa > Myrmecophagidae > Myrmecophaga > Myrmecophaga tridactyla. Next base: position 28,921 of record PVIY010030016.1, read on the forward strand.
AGCCATTGACACTTTGTCTCATTTCACTCTTCCCCCTTTTGGTCGAGAAAGTTTTCTCAATGCCTTGATGCTGAATCTCAACTCATTCTGGGATTTCCTTCCCACATCACCAGGAAGACCCACACCCCTGGGAGTCATGTCCCATGTACACAGGGGGAAGGTGGTGAGTTTGCTTGTTGTATTGGCTGGAGAGAGCCACATTTGAGCAACAAAAGAGGTTCTCTTGGGGGAGACTCTTAGGCCTAATTTTAAGTAGGCTTGACCTATCCTTTGTGGGGTTAAGTTTCATATGAACAACCCCCAAGATTGGGGGCTCAGCCTATTGCTTTGGTTGTCCCCAATGCTTGTGAGAATATCAAAAATTCAACTTGGGGAAGATTCCCCAAAGGGGACTTTGCAAATACTTTTCCACTCACTGATCAAATCACCCTGGGATTCATTGGGGCATCACCTGGACAAACCAACAAAATCTCATGTCCTACCCAAGATTCCAAGTACTTATGGTGTTCAACCAACTATCTACATAAGTTATATTAGGAAATGCACTAGTCAAAATATAAATTTTGTACCAAATAACATTTTTTTGCTTTAGTCACACACATAAGTTGAAATTCTAAAATATTAATCACCATCTATTTTCAGCACCCTGCAGTAATGACATTCTTTTGTTCTTCCTCATGCAAAAACATTTTTAAAATTTGTACATTTAGTCACTATCATTATACACTCTAGGCATTCCTAGATTATACCATCTCAATCTTTATCGTCTATCTTTCTTTCTGATTTCATTTACGCCCCCAGCCCTCCTCCCTCTATCATTCTCACATTCAGCTTCATTCAGTGTTTTAGCATAATTGTATTAAAGTTAGGTAGTATTGTGCAGTTCATTTCTGAGTTTTTATATTCAGTCCTGTTGCACAATCTGTATCCTTTCAGCTCCAATTACCTAATATCTTACCCTATTTCTATCTCCTGATGGTCTCTGTTACCAACGAAATATTCCAAGTTTATTCACTAATGTCAGTTCATATCAGTGAGACCGTACAGTATTTGTCCTTTTGTTTTTGGCTAATCACACTCAGCATAATGTCCTTAAGGTCCATGCATGTTCTTACATACTTCATAACTTTATTCTGTCTTAAAGCTGCATAATATTCCATCTTATGTATACGCCACAGTTTGTTTAACCACCCATCTGTTGATGGACATTTTGGCTGTTTCCATCTCTTGGTAATTGTAAATAATGCTGCTTTAAACATTGGTGTGCAGATGTCCATTTGTGTCCTTGCCCTCATGTCCTTTGAGTAGAGACAGCATATAGATGGGCCCTGTTTCTTAATCCATTCTGCCAGTCTGTGTCTTTTGATTGGGGAGTTTAATCCATTAACATTCAGTGTTATTACTGCATGGGTAGTACTTTCTTCTATTATTTTGCCTTCTGGATTTTATATGTCATATCTAATTTTCCTCCTTTTTACCTTTACTCATAGTCTTCCTTTCTACACTCTTCTCCACACCTCTCTCTTCTGTCAACTTGTATCTGTCTCTAGTGTTCCCTTTAGTATTTCTTGCAGAGCTGGTCTCTTGGTCACAAATTCTTGCAGTGATTTTTTGTCTGAAAAGTTTTAATTTCTCCCTCATTTTTGTAGGACAATTTTGCTGGATATAGAATTCTTGTTTGGCTGTTTTTCTCTTTTAATAATTTAAATATATCATCCCACTGTCTTCTTGCCTCCATAGTTTCTGCTGAGAAATCTATGCATAGTCTTATTGGGCTTCCCTTGTGCATGATGGATTGCTTTTCTCTTGCTGCTTTCAAGATTCTCTTTCTCTTTGACCTCCAACATTCTGATTAGTAAGTGTTTTGGAGTATGTCTATTTGGATCTATTCTCTTTGGGGTACGCTGCACTTCTTGGATCTGTAATTTTAAGTCTTTCATAAGAGTTGGGAAATTTTCAGTGATAATTTCCTCCATTAGTTTTTCTCCTCCTTTTCCCTTCTCTTCTCATTCTGGCACACCCACAACTCATATATTCGTGCGCTTCATGTTGTCTTTCAATTCCCTGTGTCCCTGCTCATATTTTCCCTATATTTTCTTTTTCTTGTCGGATTTCAGGTGTTCCATCCTCCAGTTCACTAATCCTATCTTCTGCCTCTCAAAATCCACCATTGTAGGTTTCTATTTTTTTTTCATCTCTTCTACCTTGCCTTTCATTCCCATAAGTTCTGTGATTTGTTTTTTCAGACTTTTGATTTCTTCTTTTTATTCATTCTTTGCCTTCTTTATATCCTCCCTCAATTCATTGATTTGGGTTTTGATGAAGTTTTCTATGTCTGTTCATATATTCTGAATTAATTGTTTCAGCTCCTGTATCTCATTTGAATTATTGGTTTGTTCCTTTGACTGGGCCATATCTTCAATTTTCCTGGTGTGATTTGCTATTTTTTGCTGGTGTCTAGGCATTTAATTACCTTAATTAGTTTATTCTGGAGATTGCTTTCA
>PVIY010030017.1:0-31421 GCA_004026745.1 Myrmecophaga tridactyla
TTTCACTTGTGCCCCCAGCCCTCCTCCCTCTATCATTCTCACATTCAGCTTCATTCAGTTTACTAACATTATTATATTACTGTTAGGTAGTATTGTGCTATCCATTTCTGAATTTTTACATTCAGTCCTGTTGCACAATCTGTATCCCTTCAGCTCCAAATACTCAATCTCTACCCTATTTCTATCTCCTGATGGTCTCTACTACTAATTGAGGTTTTCCAAGTTCATTCATTAACGTCAGTTCATATCAGTGAGACAATATCATATTTGTCCTTTTGTTTCTGGCTAATCTCACTCAGCATAATGCCCTTAAGGTCCATCCATGTTGTTACATACTTAATAAATGTATTCTCTTTTACAGCTGCAGAATATTCTATCGAATGTATATACCACAGCTTATTTAGCCACTTGTCTGTTGATAGACATTTTGGCTGTTTCCACCTCTTGGCAGTTGTAAATATGCTGCTATAAACATTGGTGTTCAAATGTCCATTTGTGCCCTTACCCTCATGTCCTCTGAGTACATACCTAGCAATGGTATTGCCGGGTCATGTGGCAATTCTATGCTTAGCTTCCTGAGGAACCACCAAACTGCCTTCCACAGCGGTTGTTCCATTTTACATTCCCACCAACAGTGGATAAGTGTGCCTCTTTTTCCATATGCTCTCCGGCACTGTCATTTTCTGTTTTATTGATACTGGCCATTCTGGTGGGTGTGAGATAATATCGCATTATGGTTTTGATTTGCATTTCCCTAATAGCCAGGGAAGTTGAACATCTTTTCACGTGCCTTTTGGGCATTTGTATTTCCTCTGAGAAGTGTCTGTTCATGTCTTTTGTCCATTTTCTATTTGGATTGTTGTTTTCTGCACCTGTAAAAGAGAATAAAGTTATTAGGTATGTAACAACATGGATGGACCTTAAGGACATTATGCTGAGTGAGATTAGCCAGAAACAAAAGGACAAATATGATATGGTCTCACTGATATGAACTGACATTAGTGAATTGAACTTGGAAAACCTCAATTGTCAATTGGGTTTTGGAAAACCTCAAACAGAAATATCTTTTTGTTGTTGAGTTGAACAGTCTGTTTATACATTCTGGTTACTAGACCTTATCTGATATATTGTTTCCAAATATTGTCTCCCATTGTGTAGGTTGTCCTTTTACTTTCTTGACAAAGTTCTTTGATGCACAAAAGTGTTTAATTTTGAGGGGTTGCCATTCCTTTCTTTCTTTCTTCAGTGCTTGTGCTTTGGGTGTAATGTCTAGGAAACTGCCTCCTAGTATAAGATTTATAAGATATTTCCCTACATTTTCTTATAGCAGTTTTATGGACTTAGATCTAATGTTTAGGTCTTTGATACATTTCAGTTAACTTTTTAAAAAATTTTATTTATTAATTTAAAAAATTAACAACAAAAACAGTAACATATTCCATTCTATATATATAATCAGTAATTCTTAATATCACATAGCTGCATATTCATCATTTCTTAGAACATTTGCATTGGTTTAGAAAAAGAAATAAAAAGACAACAGAAAAAGAAATAAGAAGATAACAGAGAAAAAAAAACAATTATACATACCTTACCCCTTACCCCTCACTTTCATTTATCACTAGCATTTCAAACTAAATTTATTTTAGCATTTGTTCCTCTTATTATTTATTTTTATTCCATATGTTCTACTCATCTGTTGATATGGTAGATTAAAGGAGCATCAGACACAAGGTTTTCACAATCACAGAGTCACATTGTGAAAGCTATATCATTGTTCAATCATCATCAAGAAACATGGCTACTGGAACACAGATCTACATTTTCAGGCAGTTCCCTCCAGCCTCTCCACTACATCTTGAACAACAAGGTGATATCTACTTAATGCGTAAGAATAACCTCCAGGATAACCTCTTGACTCTGGAATCTCTCAGCCATTGACACTTTGTCTCATTTCACTCTTCCCCTTTTGGTCGAGAACATTCTCTCAATCCCTTGATGTTAATTCTCAGCTCATTCTAGGGTTTTTCTCAATCCCTTGATGCTGAGTCTCAGCTCATTCCAGGATCTCTGTCCCACGTTGCCAGGAAGGTCCACACCCCGGGAGTCATGTCCCATGTAGAGAGGGGGAGGGTGATGAGACTTCTCGTCGTGTTGGCTGGAGAGAGAGGCCACATCTGAGCAACAAAAGAGGCTCTCTTGGGGGTGACTCTTGGGCCTAAATTTTAAGTAGACTTGACCTATCCTTTGTGGGGTTAAGTTTCATATGAACAAATCCCAAGACTGGTGGTCCACACTGCTTGTGAGAATATCAAGAATTCAACTTGGGGAAGTTGAATTTTCCCCCGTTCTCACCATTCCCTGAAGGGAGCTTTGCAAATACTTTTCCACTCACTGATCGAATCACTCTGGGATTCATCGGGGCATCACTCTGGACAAACCAACAAACTCTCATGTCCTACCTGAGATTCCAAGTACTTATGGCGTTCAATCAAACTATCTACATAAGTTATATTAGGAAATGCACTAGTCAAAATATAAATTTGGTAACAAATAAACATTTTTTGCTTTAGTCTCACACATAAGGTGACATTTTAAAATATTAATTACCATCTATTTTCAGCACCCTGCAATAATGACATTCCTTTGTTCTTCCTCATGCAAAAGCATTTTTAAAATTTGTACATTGTACATTTCACTATTATTATACACTCTAGGCATTCCTAGATTATACCATCTCAATCTTTAACATCTATCTTTCTTTCTGATTTCATTTATGTCCCCAGCCCTCCTCCCTCTATCATTCTCACATGCAGCTTCATTCAGTGTTTTAACATAATTGTATTACAGTTAGGTAGTATAGTGCTGTCCATTTCTGAGTTTTTGTATTCAGTCCTGTTGCACAGTCTGTATCCCTTCAGCTCCAAATACCCAATATCTTACCCTATTTCTATCTCCTGATGGTCTCTGTTACCAACGAAATATTCCAAGTTTATTCACTAATATCAGTTCATATCAGTGAGACCATACAATATTTGTCCTTTAGTTTTTGGCTAGTCTCACTCAGCATAATGTTCTCAAGGTCCATTCATGTTTTTACATACTTCATAAGTTTATTCTGTCTTAAAGCTGCATAATATTCCATCGTATGTATATACCACAGTTTGTTTAGCCACTCGTCTTTTGACGGACATTTTGGCTGTTTCCATCTCTTGGCAATTGTAAATAATGCTGCTATAAACATTGGTGTGCAAGTATCCATTTGTGTCTTTGCCTTTATGTCCCCTGAGTAGATACCTAACAATGGTATTTCTGGGTCATATGGCAATTCTATATTCAGCTTTTTGAGGAACCGTCAAACTGCCTTCCACAGTGGTTGCACCATTTGACATTCCCACCAACAGTGAATAAGTGTGCCTCTTTCTCCACATCCTCTTCAGTACTTGTCATTTTCTGTTTTGTTGGTATTAGCCATTCTGGTGGGTGTGAGATGATATCTCATTGTGGTTTTGATTTGTATTTCTCTAATGGCCAGGGACGTTGAGCATCTCTTCATGTGCCTTTTAGCCATTTGTATTTCCTCTTCTGAGAAGTGTCATTCAAGTCTTTTTCCCATTTTGCAATTGGATTGGCTGTCTTTTTGTTGTTGAGTTGAACAATCTCTTTATAGATTCTGGATACTAGACCTTTATCTGATATGTCATTTCCAAATATTGTCTCCCATTTTGTAAGCTGTCTTTTTACTTTCTGGTTGAAGTTCTTTGATGCACAAAAGTGTTCAATTTTGAGGCGTTCCCATTTCTTTCTTTCTTTCTTCAGTGCTCTTACTTTGGGTGTAAGGTCTATAAAACCACCTCCAATTATAAGATTTATAAGATATTTCCTTACATTTTTCTCTAACTGTTTTATGGTCTTAGACCTAATGTATAGATCTTTGATCCATTTTGAGTTACCTTTTGTATAGGGTGTGAGATATGGGTCCTCTTTCATTCTTTTGCATGTGGATATCCAGTTCTCTAAGTACCATTTATTGAAGAGACTATTCTGTCCCAGGTGAGTTGGCTTGACTGCCTTATCAAAGATCAAATGTCCATAGATGTGAGGGTCTATATCTGAACACTCTATGTGATTCTATTAGTCAATATATCTATCTTTATGCTATACCGTGCTGTTTTGACCACTGTAGCTTCATAATATGCCTAAAAGTCAGGCAGTGTGAGACCTCCAGCTTCGTTTTTTTCCCTCAAGATACTTTTAGTAATTTGGGTCACCCTGCCCTTCCAGATAAATTTGGTTATTGGTTTTTCTATTTCTGATAAGTAAGTTTTTGGGATTTTAATTGGTATTGCATTGAATCTGTAAATCAATTTAGGTAGAATCGACATTTTAACTATATTTAGTCTTCCAATCCATGAACACAGTATGCCCTCCATTTATTTATGTTTTCTGTGATTTCTTTTTAGCAATTTCTGGTAGTTTTCTTTGTATAGGTCTTTTGTATCCTTAGTTAGATTTATTCCTAAATATTTTATTCTTTTGATTGCACTTGTAAATGGGATTTTTTTCTTGATCTTCCCCTCAGATTGTTCATTACTAGTGTATAGAAACAATACAGATTTTTGAATGTTGATCTTGTAACCTGCACTTTGCTGTACTCATTTATTAGCTCTAGTAGTTTTGCTGTGGATTTTTCGGGGTTTTCGACATATAGTAGCATATCATCTGCAAACAGTGAGAGTTTTACTTCTTCCTTTCCAATTTTGATACCTTGTATTTCTTTTGTCTTGTCTAATTGCTCTGACTAGAACTTCCAACACAATGTTGAATAACAGTGGTGATTGTGGACATCCTTGCCTTGTTCATGATTTTAGGGGGAATGTTTTCAGTTTTTCCCCAATGAGGATGATGTTAGCTGTGGGTTTTTCATATATTCCCTTTATTATGTTGAGGAAGTTCCCCTCTATTCCTATCCTTTGAAATGTTTTCAACCAAAAAAAGATGTTGAATTTTGTCAAATGCCTTTTCTGCCTCAATTGAAATAATCATGTGGTATTTCTGCTTTCATTTGTTGATATGGTGTATTACATTAATTGATTTCTTCTGTTGAACTATCCTTGCATACCTGGGATGAATCCTAATTGATCATGGTGGATAATTCTTTTAATGTGCTGCTGGAATTGATTTGCAAGAATTATTTATTTATTTATTTATTTTTAAATTAATTTATTTTTTTTTAAATACCAGAAAACACCAAACGCAAACATTCTTAACTTTTGATCATTTTGTTCTACATATATAATCATTAATTCACAAAATCATCACATAGTTGCATATTCATCATCATGATCATTTCTTGGAACATTTGCATCTATTCAGAAAAAGAAATAAAAAGAAAACAGGAAAAAATTCAAACATACCATACCCCTTACCCCTCCCTTTCATTGATCACTAGCATTTCAATCTAAATTTATTTTAACATTTGTTCCCCTTATTATTTATTTTATTCCATATGTTTTACTCATCTGTTGATAAGGCAGATAAAAGGAGCATTAGACACAAGGTTTTCACAATCACACATTCACATTGTGAAAGCTATATCATTATGCAATCATCTTCAAGAAACGTGGCTACTGGAACACAGCTCTACCTTTTCAGGCAGTTCCCTCCAGCCTCTCTATTACATCTTGACTAACAAGGTGATATCTACTTAATGCATAAGAATAACCTCCAGGATAATCTCTGGACTCTGTTTGGAATCTCTCAGCCATTGATACTTTATTGTGTCTCATTTTGCTCTTCCCCCTTTTGGTCGAGAAGGTTTTCTGAATCCCTTGAAGCTGAGTCTCAGCTCATTCTAGGACTCAAAAGTCCCACATAAAAAAAAGCCAGGAAGGTCCACACCCCTGGGAGTCATGTCCCACGTATGCAGGGAGGGTGGTGAGTTGATTTGCAAGAATTTTGTTGAGGATTTTCGCACCTATATTCAGTAGAGAGATTGTTCTGTAATTTTCTTTTCTTGTAGTATCTTTGTCTTGGTTTGATATGAGGGTGATGATATTGATATTGGCCTTCATAGAATGAGTTATTTAGCCTTCCCTCCTCTTCAAGTTTTTTGAAGAGTTTGGGCAGGATCTGTACTAATTCTTTCTTGAATGTTTGGTAGAATTCACATGTGAAGCATCTGGTCCTGGACTTTTCTTCTTTGGGAGCTTCTTCTTTTTTTTTTTTTTTTTTTTTTTTTTTTTTTTGCATGGGCATGCACTGGGAATTGAACCCGGGTCCCTGGCATGGCAGGCGAGAACTCTGCCACTGACCCACCATGGCCTGCCCTTCTTAATAACTGATTCAGTTTCTTTACTTTGATGGGTTTGTTGAGATCATCTATTTCTTCTTGAGTCAATGTTGGTTGTTCATGCCTTTCTAGGAAGTTGTCCATTTCATCCACATTTTCTAGTTTACTAGCATAAAGTTGTTCGTAGTATCCTCTCATTACTTCCTTTATTTCTGTGGGGTCAGTGGTTATGTCTCCTCTTCCGTTTCTGATTTTATTTATTTGCATTCTCTCTCTTCTTTTTGTCAACCTTGTTAAGGGTTCATCAATCTTATTGATTTTCCCATAGAACCAACTTCTGGTTCTTTTGATTTTCTCAATTGTTTTCATGTTCTCAACTTCATTTATTTCTGCTCTAATCTTCATTATTTCTTTTCATTTACTTGCTTTGGGGTTCGTTTGCTGTTCTTTCTCTAGTTCTTCCAAGTGAACAGTTAATTCTTCAATTTTTGCTCTTTCTTCTTTTTTGATATAGACATTTAGGGCAATAAATTTCCCTCTTAGCACTGCCTTTGCTACATCCCATAAATTTTGATATGTTGTTTGTTCATTTTCATTTGCCTCAAAATATCTGCTGATTTTTCTTATAACTTCTTCCTTGACCCACGGGTTGTTTAAGAGTGTGTTGTTGAGCCTCTATATATTTGTAAATTTTCTGGCACTCTGCCTATTATTGATTTCCAACTTCATTCCTTTATGATCTGAGAATGTGTTTTGTATGATTTCAGTCTTTTTAAATTTATTGAGACTTGCTTTGTGACCCAGCATATGGTCTATCCTTGAGAATGATCCATGAGCACTTGTGAAAAAGATGTATCCTGATGTTGTGAGGTGTAATTTTCTATAAATGTGTGAGTCTAGTTCATTTATTGTATTATTCAAATTCTCTGTTTCTTTACTGATCCTCTGTCTAAATGTTCTGTCCATTGATGACAGTGGGGAATTGAAGTCTCCAGCTATTATTGTAGATGTGTCTATTTCTGTTTCAGTGTTTGCCTCATGTATTTTGGGGCACTCTGACTCGGTGCATAAATATTTATGATTGTCCTGTCATCTTGTTGAATCGTCCCTTTTATTAATACATAGTGTCCTTCTTTGTTTTTTTTAACTGTTTTACATTTGAAGTCTAATTTATTGGATATTAGTATAGCTACTCCTGCTCTTTTCTGATTATTGTTTGCATGAAATATCTTTTCCCAACCTGTCACTTTCAACCTATGTTTATCCTTGGTTCTAAAATGTGTCTCCTGTAGACAGCATATAGATGGGTCCTGTTTTTTAATCCATTCTGCCAGTCTGTGTCTTTTGATTGGGGAGTTTAAATCCATTAACATTTAGTGTTATTACTGTAAGGGCATTACTTTCTTCTACTATTTTGCCTTTTGGGTTTTATATGTCATACTAATTTTTCTTCTTTTTACCTTTACCAATAGTCTTCATTTCTACACTCTTCTCCACACCTCTGTCTCCTGTCTTTTCCTATCTGTCTCTTCATGTTGTCATTCAATTCCTGAGTCCCTGCTCATATTTCTCCATTCTTTTCCCTATACCCTATATTTTCTTTTGCTTGTCAGTTTTTAGATGTCCCATCCTCCAGTTCACTAATCCTATCTTCTGCCTCTTGAAATCTAACATTGTAGGTTTCCGTTGTTTTTTCCCCCCATCTCTTCTATTGTGCCTTTCATTCCCATAAGTTCTGTGATTTGTATTTTCACACTTTTCATTTCTTCTTTTTATTTGTCCCTTTCATTCTTTGTATCCTCCCTCAATTCATTGATTTGATTTTTGACGAGGTTTTCCATGTCTGTTCAAACATTCTGAATTGTTTCAACTCCTGTATCTCATTTGAATTGTTGGTTTGTTCCTTTGACTGGATCATATCTTCATTTTTTCTAGTATGATTCATTATTTTTTGCTGGCATCTAGGAATTTAATTTCCTTAATTAGTTTATTCTGGAGATTGTTTTCACTTTTTTTTTTACCTGGGATTTTCTTGCTGGGTGACTTTGCTGTCTATCTGTGCTTTGACATTCAGTTCAGCTTATTCTGGGCCTCTAGCTTAGAGGCCCAGAATAAGCTTTAACAGATCAGAATTTTTCAGTTCTTGTTTTCTTGTTTCTTGCCCTGCCTGTGTGGTGCCTCTTTTTTTTTTTTCCCCCTTAGGAGGGTCTAATTGGACATTATAGACCCCAGTCAGATTTTCCCAGACCAAACTGGTCTCCTCTTATCACTTGCATCAGTTTTCCCTGAGAGTGAGACCCACCAATTTGAAAGACTTTCCTATGAAACCTCTAGACTCCGTGGTTTTCCTATCCTGCTCAGTATGTGGTGCTTCTCTGCCTGCAGGTCCTACCAGCATAAAATGATGTGGTACCTTTAACTTCAGCAGACTCTCCCTGCTGGAGCATAGTTGAGACAGAGTAGGAGTTGTAGGCTGGCTTTAAAGACTTCACTTTTCCAGACCCTGGGGTCTGAATTCCTTGAGGGAGAGATTCCACCTGAGCTGGGCCTCTCCCCTCTCCTGGGGAAGGCACAGCCTCCAGACAAATTCTCAGACAAACTGAATTCTGCCCTTGCCTGGGGCAGTTGGAGCCTGAGAAGCCTTGCAGTTGTATCCAAAGAGCAATCAGGCCATAGAAGCACAGCCACAAAAAAGAAAAGAAAAAAAAAATCCTTTTCAGAGCAAGACCCCTGTTCCTCGGGTTTGCCAATCAAGAGCTTAAGTTGGTACATTGCTCTGTGTATCTCCAAGTCCTGTGTGCTCCTTCCTTTGCTTCAGGACCAAAACCCCCTTCAAGTATTTTGTGCTTTCCATTCCATAAAAACCTTGTTTTGTTTTTTCTTTTTCCATCAGCCCTGCCCTCTCTGCACCAGAGCAAAACCCAGCAATCTCAGCTTTTACTTGAGGTTCAGCTGAGCTGGGGGCCTATTTTTAGTAGTCAAAATTTGTTAATTAGCTCCACAATTGGAGCTTGGTTGAGCTCAGACTCTTGCTGCTAGTAAAGTCTCTTTCCTTTCCCCTCTGGGAAGCATCCAGTGGGAGATGGGCACCAGCCTCAGTGGCTTGGGGGACTCATGGTTCTGGATGGGATTGCAGCTGGTCCAACTTGTCCAGACTGGTGTATGCTGTGTGTCTGGTCACTGATGTGGCCCCAGCAGTTGTTCTGTACTGTTCCTGGCTATTTACTAAATTCCACACCTCACTAAACCCCATCTTGGCTCCTCCCCGATTTTAGGTTTTTACTTTTAGCTGCTCTAAGATACTGGAGACTAAAAGAAATATCAATATAATGATTCAGCAATCATATTCATTTGTTAAACCCCACTTTCTCTGTATACCTCCACCATTATCTTTGATCTTTCTCCCGATTGCTAGGATTTTGTTGTTGTTGTTTTTATTGTTGGCTGGAGCTGTTAGTTTGTGACTTTTCCAAATTATTTTTGCTCCCAAATGGGGAATGGATAGAGAAAACAGAAAAAAAAAATTAGCATTGCCTCTTCAAAATTCTTTTTAACTTTTGCAACTCTTGCCAGAGGAGCTTTGGAACACTGGCCACTCCCAGAGCTGGCCCCACAGTGGCATGAAGTAACTGATCAAAAGCAATGATCAACAATCAGATCACATACCCTGGGTTTTGGTAGACTAGGATTTTTACAGCCCACCTGCTGCCTTCCATTTGGTTGGGGGATAGAGGACAGTAGCTGCTGCATGGAGGGTGAAATTCACCAATTTTATCTCAGTTTACCAGGCTCTTTTTCCAGGTCTTCCCTGGATGCTGGACAGTGTTCCACTTGATGCCAACCTTCCAAAATAGTTGATTCAGGCAGTTTCTGTCAGTTTAATATTTGTCTTGACAGAGGTATTGATTTCTGGAGCTTCCTACTCCAACCATTTCCCCACATTGCTTCTTGATCCTACCATAAAGTAGACTTTTTCTTGATTTGGCATTTTTTGTCACTGCAGTTTTTAAATTGTTTTGTGGAGTTTCTGCCTCTTCTTGCTTGTTGTTCAATGCTCTGGGGGGCGGGGATGATCATCTTGAACAGCACAAGGTCTCTACACTTAAATTTTTCACACTCATAATTGTCCTAAAAATGCTGTCCTGTTTTCTTCCTAAATAATACAGGGGGCTTAGTATGCTTTAATTATAAGCACACCTGCCACCGCTGCTGCCCCCCTTCCAGATTTTATTTTATTCTGTCCAGAATTTTAATTTGACCGTCTTTTGAATTATCACCAACACACACACGAGTCATTGCTGATGTTTACAGTCAATGCTTAGATTGACCTACACAGTTGCATATTTACCAGTTTGCTCATCCTTGCTCTCTGCATCTCACTTCTTCATTTGGGTTCATTTTCTTTTTCACAAAGATCCTTCTTTGATAGTCATTTGAATAAGAGCTTGAGGGTAAATGCTCTCTGCCTTTCTCTGGCCAAATATGTCTTTCTCCCTTATTTTGAGTAGTACTTGCCAAATTCTATAGTCTGCATAGACATTAACATTCCCAGAGTATTATGAGAAAAGGCTATATTAATTCATAGCCTTTTTTAAAATGCAATTTTGTGAGATATATAGGTAAAGCATATAAACCATTCAAAACATACAATCACAGCTCACAGTATCATCACATGGTTGTGTATACATCCCATGATTAATTTTAGAACATTTTCATTACTCCAGAAAAGAAATAAAAATAAAAAAGAATCCAAATCCTCCCATACCCTTTATCTCCGCCCCCCATTATTGACCCATAGTATTGGTGTGGTACATTTGTTACTGTTTTGTGTGTGTGTGTGTGAGAGAGAGAGCTTTAATGGCACAAAATGTTTATAGCTACAAGTTAAACATATATTGTAAATTGTTTATAAAGATACAAAGTGCCAACTAAATAGATGAAGGATGCATAATTACTTAGTAAATTATTAGTAAATTATTTTACTGCAATCAAGGTAACTTCTTGTATTTTCAATGTACAAGTCTGTGCATGTTTGCTCTTGATCTTGATACTTTTTACAAATATTTTAAGCCAGTTTTCTTCAAACATAAATACAAAACCTGCTTTTTGGATCCAAACTGTAAACAAGTATAAAGATCTTAAAACATAAATCTTAAAAGAAAATTCAACTGTTAATTGTTGACTTCTCCTTTTCAATCATACAATCTGTTTCTTTTCAATGCAAATCTGGGTAGGAACTATAAACATTCAACCCATATGTTAGAGCTATCAATAAATACTGCATTTCATCTTATAAGTTCTACTGTGATCATGTATTCATGTTTAAACTGTATTCCATAAATATCTCAGATACTTTAGGATAAAGGGCAGAACTAAATTTTTAATTTTGAAAAATTAATAGTAAATATACTCAAGCTCTGATCACACTACAGATAGAATCATTACTGAATTTGGAAAGAAGGCAGTGTGATGCCTGTAAAAAGTTGCTACTCCTGCAGGTATAATTTTGTTTTTCCCTCCCATGATGCCAATTGTAATACAATTGGTGTAGTTACGTAGTTCTCTTAACTTTACCAGCTTTTTCAATTTTATTTAAGCTTTCAAAATCAGAGGGCATCAGATTTAATTTCTTTCAAAAGAAATTCAAATACAAACACTTGAAATAAATAGGTTATAGAAGACAAATCAAGTGTTACCAGGTTTAAGATTAAGATAGAAACAAAGTATAATAATAATATGTCTAAAATTATTTAGACATCAAATGTTAAAAAGAAAAAATAAAAGACAATTAGGAAAACAATTTTGGATATGTCATCTTTCTTAAAGATATCCAACTATGGTCTTGAAAAGAGAATCAGAACTTAATTTTGTTTAATCTGTACGTTATTTTCTGCTATAACATCAATTTTATAAAATTTAATGTGAGAGAGAAAACAGTCTCTGCAAATTGGCAAACCCGGTTATCATAATGTTTTTATTCAAGTCAACTTTGATGTACTTCATAATGAATAGACTGCTAATTTTAAAATTAACAATGGTTCTCTATATATTCAATAGTAATGTCTATATCATAAACAGTAATTATTTATATATAAAACATATGGAAGTATCCTTCAGAGTCATGCTATGTGTTCTGAAATCCAACAAAATCTACTTGAAATAACTGGTGATCCTGATACTTTCTAACAATTTGATCCTAATGCTTCACATTTTAGAAGAAAAAAAGTATGTCAATGAAGGAAGAAATGTTGAGTGCTCTGGAACTTCAACAACATAACTTAACTGAAAAGATGGAAAATCAACAGTGTCTACAGAATCATAGGAATTACCACAGTAAGACTGTACAGTAAACATTAGTAAGAGATCAAAAGAAAACAAATGGCATCTTTTGAGAACTGTGTCAACCCAAATCTGTTTTTCAAAGTTGGCAAGTCCTTGGAATAACCCTGAAACAATTACTGCAGTTTAAAATGCTTCAGAGTATAAATGATGCTTCCCAAAACAAAAAGCCCGTATTTATACAACAGATTTGAACTCATTCCAAAGCCTCTTCTTAGAGAAAAAAAAATGAAGAAATAAAATAAATTTAAAGAACATTATGACAAATTTACATGCTGCTAAAAAACATAAAAATCCCCAAAGCAAGTTCATATAGTTCTAGGCCTGAGACAGTCCTTACCAGAAATAAAGATTTTACACCATAGAAAAGACAGCATTATAACATACTAGTATTAAAATCAGCTGATGATTTTAGTTCTTATTCTATTTTATGTCTATCATTTTTACAGCCTGCCTCCTACAAATTAAAAGGCGCTACTAGGAGGCTCAGACAGAATGTGGCTCCAAAGCTGGTTTAAAATAATGTTTTATCCCTCAGGACATTTTTTTTCCCTTGTGTTTTTTGTTTGTTTATTTGTTTGTTTTTCTTGTGTTCTTTTAAAATAACTATTAAACTCAAGCTTAGGGAAGCTTATTTTTGTCTTAACAAAAAACAAAAACAAAGCTTTTGAATCATTTACTAACCTCATCTCATTTTAAGGGAGGCTCCAATGGTAGTCTCTTGCAAGAGTAAAATTTTATACCATGAATGATTCAGGTCTAGGTCTGGTGGTACTAAATGTAAACAAAAGCATTATTGTCAAAATTATAATTTGCTGGTGGCATTGGGGAAAAGAAGCCCTTGCAAATTTCTAAACAACTTAAACTCTGTTAGGAAATTCTGAAGTGTCTTACAGTCCAGAAAGGGAATGAGATTAGTAAAATGCCTCAACAGAGTTTGAATAAAATACTGGATTTTGAGAGTTACTGGACCTTGGCTATTTAAAAATAGGGTGGTAGTTTGGGTCATGCTTACAATGGTCTCAAGTTCAAATGAACTAATTTGACAATAACACCACTTCACAGGTCATGTGCATTTCCAGGGGCCTTCCCTCAGTAGGTGCTGGCAGAAGGTGTGCTCAGTCATTTTCCAATATAGATGCCTAGTCCTAAAGCCAAGACATGACAAATGAATAGAGATGGAATGAACACCTGAAGAAATTCTGCAGAGAAAATACCGCCTTTCTTCATGGCTGTACTTTTTCTTATACTTAAGGAAGCAAAACATTTAGGGTGCCTGAAGTGGAACTCCTTAGGTGGAATGTTTTCAGGTCTACTGGACCAGTCAGATACCCATTCTATACTTTTCTTCAAGCCCCAACTTCTTTCTCTCCTTTTCCAACTTCTTCTTCTGACTGAGAGCTATGGTCCCTGCTAGTGTGCATTTCTACATCAAACATAATCTGTCCATCTTCTCGTGGGGAAGGGCTGTCACAATGAGAACTGCCCCTTGAACTACCCTGTCCTGATTAATGTTGTGCATCCAAAAGAATCTTCTCCATGTCTCCATTATGGATAGAGGATGGTGAGGGTACAAGTCCCCCATTTTTCCCATTGCCATTATCATTACTATTGCTGCTGTTCATCTGAAGCTCCACCCAGGAACTGTTGAGCCTGGCTGGCAGTGGCAAAGGCTGTTCACCTTCATCACAGTTGTTTTGTTGTTATGCAGGGGCGGTGGCTGCTCAACTAAATGAGACAACATTGTCAGATGCCTGTAAGAGCTGCAGTTGCAGCAGGACCATCTCTGGCTCTCAGGCAGCAACACAACAGCACATTTGTTACTGTTGATGAAACAGTATTGATACATTTCCTTTAACTATAGTTCATAGTTTGTAATAGGTACATTTTTCCCCCATATCCCCCTTCTTTTGGTTTACTAATGCTGCTGGAATGCAATATACCAGAAATGGATTGGCTTTTACAACATGGATTTATTAGGTTACAAATTTACAATTCTAAGGTCATGAAAATGTCCAAATTAAGGCATTAACAAGAGGATACCTTCACTCAAGAAAAGCTAATCATGTCTGGGGTTTCTCTGTCACATGGGAAGGCAATATGATGATGTCTGCTTGCCCTTCTCTCCTGAGTTGATGTCCAAAATGGTGTTCTCAGCTCCTTTGGGTCTTTTCTGGCCTTCCCTGGGACATTTTCTGTAAGCATCTGTGGGTCCTCTCTTAGCTTCTCCAGGGCAAACTCTGGATTTCATCCCTTAGTTTAGCATCAACTGGGGCATTTTCTATCTCCAAGCATCTGTCATCTCTCGGCTCTTTGTATTGGCTGTGAGTGCTCTCTGTTTTCTGTCTTTTATTCTCTTCATAGAGAATTCCAGTAAGTGCATTAAAAGCCACCTTGAATTGGGTGGATCACATCTCCATAGAGACAATTTCATAAAAAATTCCCACCCACAACAGGTCTGCCCCCCCAAGATTGGATTAAAAGAACTGCCTTTTCTGGGGGTACATAATAGTTTCAAACCAGCACATCCTTTTAAAATTAACTCCTTGTGATAGTGTCATATATTTGTCCTAGTTCATGGAAGAACTTTTTTATATTTGTACAGTTAATCACAGCAACTGTCCATCACAAGATTGACTGTGTTATACATTCCTATATTTTAACCTCCAGTTTTCCTTCTGGTGACATACACGACTCTAACCTTCTCCTTCTACCACATTCACACACCATTCAGTACAGGTATTTATTCTCACAATAAAGTCCTATCATCACATCTATCCAGTTCCAAGTGTTTAATTTCAGCCTAGTTCAATATTCTGCATATATTAAGCAAGTGCTCCCCATTCCTTAGTTTCATTCTATATCCTGGTAACCCATATTCTACATTTGGTGTCTATGATTTTATATATTATAATTAGTTCAATCAGTGAGATTGCACAATATTTGTCCTCTTGTTTTTGACTGATTTCACTTAACATAATGTCTCAAAGGTTCATGCTTGTTGTCATATGCTTCAGGATTCCATTCCTTCTTACTGCTGAATAATATTCCAACACAGGTATAAACCACATTTTGTTTATCCATTCATCTGTTGATGGACATTTGGCTTCTTTCCATCTTTGGGCAATTTTGGATAATGTCACTATGAACATTGGTGTGCAAATGTATGTTCATGTCCCTGTTTTCATGTCTTGGTATATTCTGAGAAACAGGATTTCCAGGTTGTAAGGCAACTTCTATACTTAGCTTCCTGAGGAACCAACAAATCATCCTTCACAGTGGCTGTACCATTTTACATTCCCACAAGCAGGCATAAGTGTTCCAATTTCTCCACATCCTCACAAACACTTGCGGTTTCCTGTTTATTTAATGGTAGCCATTCTAGTAGGTGTGAGACGACATCTCATTGTGATTTTGACTTGCAATTCCCTAATAGCTTGAGAAGCTGAGCATCTTTCCATGTGCTTTTTAACCATCTGTATTTCCTCCTTGAAAAAAAGATCTATTCATGTCTTTTGCCCATTTTTTTAACTGGATTTTTTTGTCCTTTTACTGTTGAGTTGTAGAATTTCCTTATATATTCTGGATTACAAACACTTATCAGATATGTGGTTTCCAAATATTTTCTCCCATTTAGTTGCATGCTTTTCAACCTTTTGTGTAAGTCCTTTGAAGCACAGTAGTATTCAGTTTTGAGGAGTTCCCATTTATCTATTTTTTTCTTTCCCTGCTTGTGCTTTGAGTGTAAGATCTAGGAAACTACTGCCTATATTCTAAGATTTTTATGGTACTGATTCTTTTTTTTTCTGTTCATTTTTAACTAATTTTATTCATACACCATACAATCCAACCTAAGTAAATAGGCATGCCTTCACTACCATAATCTATATGAAGACAATTCCTTTTTGTTTTGCATAGAATCCATGCCTCCCCCCATGTCCCCCACCTGTTGACATTTAGTTTTGGCATAATGCCCTTGTTCATTCAGTGGAAGCATATTACAATTGTTACAGTTGACTATAGATCCTAGCTTACCTTCATTATGCCTTTTCCTGAATACCATCCATTTTCAACCCCTTGCAATGTTGACATTCATTTGTTCTCCCTCATGCAAAAATGTTTTTGTGTTTGTACATTTGATCACCATCATTACCTACTCTAGACATGCCTAAGTTATACCATCTGAGACTTAATTCTTTATCTTTCCTTCTGGTTTCATACATGCCCCCAGCCCTTATCCCTCAACCATACTCACATTCAGCTTTATTAAGTGTACTTATATTATTGTGTTACCATCAGGTAGCATTGTGCTGTCCATCTCTGAATTTTTACAGCCAGTCCTTTGGCACAATCTGTATTCCTTCAGCACCAAATGCCCAGTCTTGGCCCTCTTTCTATCTCCTGAAAACCTGTGTTCTTAACTTTATCTCTCAAAGTTCACTTATTAATAGTAGTTCATATTAATGATACCATACAGTATTTGTCCATTTGTTTCTGGCTAATTTCACTCAGCATAATGTCCTAAAGATTCATACATGTTGTTACATGCCTCATGACTTTATTCTGTCTTACAGCTGCATAGTATTCCATCATATGTGGATACTACAGCTTGTTTAGCCACTTGTCCATTGATGGACATTTGGGCTGCTTCCATCTCTTAGTAATCTTAAATAATACTGCTATAAACATTGATGTGCAGGTGGTTCAGTGCTAGAATGCTCACCTTCCATGCTGGAGACCTGGGTTCAATTCCCAGACCATGCACCTAAAAAATTAAAGCAAACAAACATTGGTGTGTAATGTCCATTTGTGTCCTTGCCTTCAGTTTCTCTGAATAAATACTGTGCTGGCTTGAAATGATGTAGAACAGATTTTGGTATCAAGAGTGGGGTGCTGCTACAGTTTGCAGATAGCAAACATGTTGGAATGGCTTTTTAAATAGATAAGGGGAAGAATCTGGAGGACTTGTAAGAAGCTTAATAGAGAAGGCCTAGAATGCATTGAAGAGACTATTAGTAGAATTGTGGACTCTAAAGCTACCTGTGACAAAGCTTTCGACAGAAATGAGTCATGCGTTATTGCAAACTGGAAGGAAGGTGATCCTTGTTTTAAAATAGCAGATAATCTGGCAAAATTGACTAGTGGCTTTGGCTGGAAGGCAGATTTTAAGAGCCATGAACTTGGATATTTAGTAGAAGAGATCTCCAAATTAAATGTGGAAAGTGCAACCTGGTTTCTCCTTGCAATTATAGTGAAATGTGGCAGGAAAGAGTGAAGCTGAGTACTGAACTCGAGGATACAATGAAACCAGAAATTGATGTTCTGGAGAATTCTGGGCTTCCTGGAAGGGTGACCCCAGAGAACAGTGCCCCACAAGAGGACTTGACCAAATGTGGAAGCAGTAAGCCATTTCAGAGAAAGCCAGGATTGGACATGGAGTTATCCAGGAAGCATTTGTGGAAACTCTTGTATGTCTGATGGGCAAGATCCAAGGCTACTGCATAAAAAGCCAATGACAGTACTGTGGGACCTGTATAAACACAGCCACTGCCAGTCTGGACTGGGGGGTTCAGAGAAGGGACACGTTGGAGGAAAAATAACTTCAGAGGCAAAACCATGGAGGCTGAGGTCTGAAGTCAAGAAGCCTCGGGCCAAGAGAGCAGACCCACCCAAGCCCGTGGAGAGGGTGAGTTTGCCCCAAAGGCAGAGGGTGGGACTTCCACCTCATTGCAGTGGAAAAGTCATGCCGCCTCAGGCCTTGGAGAGGGTGAAGTACATTCCTTGGGGTTTGGGGAGAGCCTGGCTGCCACCGCATGAAGGGGGTGAGCATGTGCCCCGGAGATGGCAGAGAGCCCAGGTGCAACCACGATCTCTGGAGAGGATGGAGCCAAGAAAAAGGTGGTCTCCCCAGTGTCCCCCAAGGTTGCATTTGCAGAAAGGCAGCCCTCTACACAGACCCTTGAAAAGGGTGGGACTGCCACTTTCTAAAGCCCCAAAGATAAATGACTCTCAGATTCTGAAATCTAATGGACTTTGCCCTGTGGGTTTTCAAAACTGTATGGGTCCAGTGACCCCTGTGTTCCTTCCTCCCTATGGAAATGGGTATATGTACCCTATGACTTTTCCTCCTTTGTAGGTTGGCAGCAAATAACTTGTTCTGCATGTCACAGAGCCAGAGGAACAGACCATGCCTGTAACTAACTTTGATAGGAGTTTGTACTGTTCCAACTTTGTATTTCATTTATATTGCTACTGAAGTGGTTTAAGGATCTCTGATATTGTTTGGAATGAATGTATTTTGTATATGGGGAAAACATGTCTTTTTTAGGGTCCAGAGGGTAGAATGTGCTAGTGTTAAATGATGTATGTACCCTAGAAAAACCATATTTTAATCCTAATCCCATTTTGTAAAGGCAGCCATTTCTTCTAATCCCTATTCAGCATTGTATGTTTGAAACTGTAATTAGTTCATCTCCCTGGAGATGTGATTTAATCAAGAGCAGCTGTGAAACTGGATTAGGTGGAGGCTTGTCTCCACCCGTTTGGGTGGGTCTTGATTAGTTTACTGGAATCCTATAAAAGAGGAAACATTTTGGAGAAAGTGAGAGATCCACAGAGAGCAGAGCAGAACAACATAGCCACGAGAAGCAGAGTCCACCAGTCAGCGACCTTTGGAAATGAAGAAGGAAAATGCCTCCTTGGGGAGCTTCATGAAACAGGAACCAAGAAGAAACTACCAGATGATGCCATGTTTGCCATGTGCCCTTCCAGATGAACGAGGAACCCTGACCACGTTCATCATGTGCCTTTCCAGATAAGAGACTCTGACTGTGTTCACCATGTGCCCTTCCACTTGAGAAAGAAACCCTGAACTTCATCAGCCTTCTTAAATCAAGGTATCTTACCCTAGATGCCTTAGATTGGACATTTCTAAGGACTTGCTTTAATTGGGACATTTTCTCGACCTTTGAACTTTAAACTAACAACTTATTAAATTCCCCCTTTAAAAGCCATTCCATTTCTGGTATATTACATTCTGGCAGCTAGCAAACTAGAACAAATACCTAGTAATGGGATTGCTGCATCATATGGCAATTCTATACTTAGTTTCCTGAGGAACTGCCAGAGTGCCTTCCAAAGTGGTTGTACCATTTTATATTCTCATCAACAGTGGATGTGTGCCTCTTTCTCCACATCCTCTCCGGCATTTATTTTCTGTTTTTTTTTTTTTTTTATAATGGCCATTCAAGTGGGTGTCAGATGATATCTCATTGTGATTTTGATTTACATTTCCCTAAAGGCCAGTAAAGTTGGGCATCTTTTCATGTGCCTTTTAGCCATTGTATTTCCTCTTCTGAGAAGTGACTGTTTGTGTCTTTTGCCCATTTTTAAATTGGGTTGTTTGTCTTTTTGTTGTTGAGTTGAAGAATCTCTTTATGCATTCTGGATACTAAACCTTTATCTGGTACATGGTTTCCAAATATTGTCGCCCATTGCATAGGCTGCCTTTTTACTTTCTTGACAAAGTTCTTTTGATGCACAAACATGTTTAATTTTAAGGAGTTCCCATTTATCTATTTCTTTTTTTCAATGCTTGTGGTTTGGGTGTAAGGTCTAGGAAACCACTTATTATTACAAGATTTGTAAAATATTTCCCTACATTTTCTTCTGAAAGTCTTATGGACTTAACTCTTATGTTTAAGTCTTTGATCCATTTTGAGTTAATTTTTGTACAAGATGTGAGATATGGATCCTCTTTCATTCTTTTGCATATAGATATACAGTTCTCCAAACACCATTTATTGAAGAGGCTGCTGTATCCCTGGTAAGTTGGTTTGACCATGTTATCAAAGATCAATTATCCATAGATGAGAGAGTTTATTTCTGAACACTCAATTTAATCCCATTGGTCAGTATATCTATCTTTATGAAAGTACCATGCTGTTTTGACCACTGTATCTTTGTAATATACTTTAAAGACAGATAGTGTGAGACCTCTACTTCATTTTTCTTTCTCAAGATACTTTTAGCTATTTAGGGCACACTGACCTTGCAAATAAATTTGTTTGTTGGTTTTTCTATTTCAACAAAGTAAGTTTTTGGGATTTTAATTGGTATTGCATTGAATCTATAAATCAATTTGGGTACAATTGACATCTTAACCATATTTAGTCTTTCAGTCCATGAACATGGTATGCCCTTCCATTTATTTGTCTTCCATGATATATTTTAGCAATTTCTTGTAATTTTCTGTGTATAGGTCTTTTGTATCCTAAGTTAAATTTATTGCTAAATATTCTATTCTTTTGGTTGCTGTTGTAAATGGAATTTTTTTCTTGATTTCCTCCTCAGATTGCTTATCATTAGTGTATAGAAACACTTCTGATTTTTGGGTGTTTGTCTTGTGCCCTGCCACTTTGCTGTACTCATTTATTAGCTCTAGTAACTTTGCTGTAGTGTTTTGGGGATTTTAAATACATAGTTTCATGTCATCTGCAAAGAGTGAGAGTTTTACTTCTTCCTTTCCAATCTGAATGCATTTTATTTCTTTTTATTGTCTAATTGCTCTGGCTAGAGCTCCCAGCACAAGGTTGAATAACAGTGGTGACAGTGGGCATCCTTGTCTTGTTCCTGATCTTAGAGGGAAAACTTTCAGTTTTTCCCCATTGAGGATGATGTTAGCTGTGGGCTTTTCCTATATTCCCTTTATCATGTTGAGAAAGTTCCCTTCTAGTCCTATCCTTTGAAGTGTTTTCATCAAGAAAGGATGCTGACCATGTACACACAGGCCTTGGGTTCATGCATGGTCACAGCAGCTCACAGCCTTTGCCCTGCAATTAGGGATGGGGAGTGGCATGCTGAGATTCCAGCCATGACCATCACACAGTTCTGGTTATTTACAGTTTGAAATTGCCTAGCAACAGTATTCTCATCCTAAAAAGATTAATATGCAGATCTGGCAGAGGATGGAAATCAAGTGGAGACCAAATAACTTTGACAACTACAGATGATTATTCATCAGTTCCTAAGCAGACAGATGTTGAAGACTGGACTTCCCGGGGTGAACATGTACCCACAAGTGTAAATATTGAAGGAGGGAATGGCAATAGCAATGTAACAACACAACAAAATGCTTTGGAACAGCTGGATCTTGACCTTTTTTTTTTTTTCTGCATGGGCAGGCACTGGAAACCAAACCCGTGTCTCCTGCATGGCAGGCAAGAACTCTGCTGTTGAGCCACCGTGGCCCACTCGAACTTGACCATTTTAAGGACATGACACCAACTATAAGGAAGACTCAGAAAATTGTTATTGAGATGAGAGAGCTATTTAATTTTGCCAGCCAAGATGGTTGGTAAATTAGCAACTCTGGTAAATTAGCAGCTACTCAAGATATGCCATTTATTCATCAATCTCTTGAATTGGTGACTTAGATACATGGCAAAAAAATACCAATGCTTGGGAAGAAGAAGAAGATGCAGCCTGGAAAGCAGAAGAAGCTCTGAGGCAGCAGAACATAGCAGAATGAGAAAAGAAAGCAGCAGACAACAAAGGAAGAAAATACAAAAGGAAGCCAGTGACCAATGAAGAAAAAACAAAACAAAATTGATGTGAAACTTTCATAACAAATGATCTTCAGATGTCATAGTGCCAGTAGGAGAAATCTGAGCTTCAGAACTCAAGCACCATTTGTGTGGATTTAAAAGTATTTTCAGAAGAAAAATACACTGCTTGATTTTAATTCATTCATCAGTTCACCCAGGACACCAGGATTCTCCCAAAGTACTTTGAACTTTTAATGGTTGAAAGTTAAACAAAAAAAGACATGAGACAGTGTTTTATTCAAAATGCTATAAATATGAGATGGTTGATTTCTGTAGAGAAATAATTACAAGTGGAATAAACCAGCACCTCTTTATGCTAGTGTTTCTGGCTGAATAAATGGGTGTAAATAATTTTATAGTGGAAAAGAACTCTGCTACTATGCTTTCCTTCAACTTCCATAATGATAAAATAAATAATTTTAAATATCAAAAAAAGAAAGAATGTTGATTTTTTTCCAAATACCTTTTCTGCCCCAACCAAGATGGTCATGTAGTTTTCCACTTTGACCTATTGATACTGCATATTACATTAATTTCTTTTCTTGAGTTGAATCAGCCTTTCAAAGTAGAATAAATCCCACATGGTCATGGTATGTAATTCTTTAAAAGTGCTGCTATATTCAATTTGCGAGTATTTTGTTGAAGAATTTTGCATCTATATTTATTACAAATTGGTTTATAATTTTCTATATCTATATAATGCAAAAGAATAATGTTCAGGATAACCTCTCAATGCTGTTTAAAATCTCTCAGCCACTGATACTCTATTTTTTCACATTGCTCTCTTCCCACTTTGTTCAAGAAGGTTTTCTCAATCCCTTGATGCTGGGTCCCAGCTCACCCCAGGATTTCTGGCCCATCTTGTCAGGGAGATGTACACCACTTGGAATTATGTCCCACTCAGTGGAGGAGGGCAGTGAATTCACTTGCTGTGTCAGCTTAGAGAGAGAAGCCACATCTGAGCAACAAAAGAGGTTCTCTGGGGGTGACTCTTAGGCCTAATTTTAAGTAGGCTTAGGCTATCCTTTGCAGGAGTAAGTTTCATAGGGGCAAAACCCAAGACTGAGAGCTTGGCCTATTGATTTGGTTGTCTCCACTGCTTGTGAGAAAACCAGAGATTCTCCAAATGGGAAAATTGAATATTTCCCCCTTTCTCTCCAGTCCCCCAAGAGGACTTTGTAAATATTTCTTTATTCACTGTCCAAATCACCATGGGATTTATTAGGGCATTACACTAACCTGGACAAACCAACAAAATCTCATGCCCTATTTAAGATCCCAGGTACTTATGGTGTTCAACTAAACTGTGGGTCCTTTTTTTAAATTAATTTTTGCCAGTCTATGTGTTTTGACTGGGGGGTTTAATACATTAACACTTAGTGTTGTTACTATAAAGGCAGTACTTTCTTCTACCATATTGTCTTTTGGCAGTACTTTGTTCTACCATTTTGTCTCTTGGATTTTATATGTCTTATCTAATTTTTTTCTCTTTTTACTTTTACCAATAGTCTTCATTCCTCCACTCTTCTCCTGACCTCTCTCTCTTGCTTTTTCCTATTTGCCTGTAGTGCTGCCTTTAGTATTTCTTGTAGAACCAGGCTGTTAGTCGCGAATTCTCTCAGTGACTGTTTATCTGAAAATGTTTTAATCTTCCCTTCATTTTTATCAATAATTCCCTTCATTTTTTGAAGGATAGTTTTGCTGGGTATAGAATTCTTGGTTGGCATTTTTTTTCTGTTTCAGAATCTTAAATAAATCATACCTTTCAGAATCTTAAATGTATCATTGCCCCCATGGTTTCTACTGAGAAATCCAAACGTGGTCTTATCAAGCATCCCTTATATGTGATGGATTGCTTTTCTCTTGTTGCTTTCAAAATTCTCTCTTTGTCTTTGACATTTGACAATATGATTAGTAAATGTCTTGGAGTATGTCTACTGGATCTATTCTGTTTGAGTTATGCTGCACTTCTTGGATCTGTAACTTTATATGTTTCATAAGGGATGGGAAATTTGCAGTGATATTTCCTCACCAGAAATCAAATCAATGAGTTGAGGGAGGATATAAAGAAGACATTGGGTGAGCAAAGGAAAGAATGCAAAAGTTTGAAAAAAATCACAGAACTTATGGGAATGAAAGGCATGATAGAAGAGATGAAAATAAAAAACAGTGGAGAGGGTGCAGGGGTAGTTCAGTGGTTAGAATGCCCACCTTTCATGCGGGAGACCTGGGTTTGATTCCCGGACCATGCACCCCCCCCAAAAAAAAAAAAAATGGAAACTGACAACAGTAGATTTGAAGAAGCAAAAGAAAGGATTAGTGATTTGGTTTTTGATGAGATTTTGATGTTTCTTTGAACATTAGAGCTCTGCCCTTGCTCTAAATTACTGGAGACTAAAAGAGATATCAATTTAACAATTCAGCATTCATATTCATTTGTTAAGTCTTATCTTCTATGTATAATTCCAGCATCACCTTTGATCTTTCTCATTGGGGTTGTTTGGACTATGGAAATTCTAAATTTTTGATATTGGAAGGGTCTGTCACTGATATAGGATAGGGGGATGGAACTATCTGATATTCTGGAGAGGCTGGGCTAGGTTTCAGGACTTATCTGGACCAGGGCCCCATCTGAATGTTGTAGGTTTCTGGCAAGTTACTCTAGTGTCTGGAACCCTTGTGGAATCTTATAAATTGCCCTAGGTGTTCTTTAGGATTGGCTGGAATGGTCCTGGTTGGGGGTTGTCAAGTTGTGATAGGTAGCAAGGTCTATGTGAAGCTTGAGTAAGAGCAACCTCCAGAGTGGCCTCTCGACTCTATTTGAACTCTCTCTTCCACTGATACTTTATTAATTACATTCCTTTTCCCCCTTTTGGTCAGAATGTAGTTGTTGATCCCACAGTGCCAGGTCTGGATTCATCCCTGGGAGTCCTCTCCCACATCACCAGGGAGACTTTCACCCCTGGATACCATGTCCCACATGGAGGGGGGGAGCAGTGATTTCACTTGAAGAGTTGGACTTAGAGAGACTGAGGCCACATCTGAGCAACAACAGAGGTCCTCCAGCAGTAACTCTTAGGCATGCCTATAGGTAGTCTAAGATTTTTGCTATTTACATAAGCTTCACAAGAGTAAGCCTCATGATTGAGGGCATGGCCTATTGATTTGGGTATCCATAAAGTTTGACACAGGATCAGGGGATTCCCCAATGGCAAGGTTTAATAGTGCCATAGTCTTTCTCCCCTTCCTCAGGATGTTTTTGGTTGCTTTTATGATTTTCTTTTTGCATATGTGTTTTACAGTTTTAGTACAAGATGCTTAGTAATAGATTAACTTTTATTTATTCACTTTGTTATGGTGCTGATTTGATTTGCTAAAGCTGCCAGAATGCAATATACCAGAAACGAATTGTCTTTTATAAAGGTGATTTATTAAGTTACAAATCACAATTCTAAGGCTGAGAAAATGTCCAAATTAAGGCAGCAACAAGAGGATACCTCTTCAGAAGAAAGACTGCCAGCATCTGGGACACCTCTGTCATCAGGGAAGGATGTGGCCAACATCTATTGGTCCTTTGCTCTTGGGTTCCATTGCTCTCAGCTTCTGATTTCAGTGGCCCTCCAAGGGTCTGTGTCTGTCTGCTCTCAACTCTTTCTCTGTCCATGAACTCTTTTAAGAACTCCAATAAACTGATTAAAAGACCTATTTTGAATGAATGAGGTCACATCTCTATGGAAATAAGTTAATTAAAAGATCCCACCCAAAGAATAGATCTGCTACAACAAGATTGGATTAGAAATAAAAGAATATGGCTTTCCTGGGGTCTCAGCTCATTCTAGGGGTTTTCTCAATCCCTTGATGCTGAGTCTCAACTCATTCTAGGATTTCTGTCCCACGTTGCCAGGAAGGTCCACACCCCTGGGAGTGATGTCCCATGTAGACAGGTAGAGTGTGGTGAGTTTGCTTGTTGTGTTGGCTGGAGAGAGAGGCCACATCTGAGCAACAAAAGAGATTCTCTTGGGGATGACTCTTAGGCCTAATTTTAAGTAGGCTTAGACTATCCTTTGCAGGATTAAGTTTCATATGAACAACCCCCAAGATTGGGGGCTCAGCTTATTGCTTTGGTTGTTCCCACTGCTTGTGAGAGTATCAAGAATTCTCCACTTGGGGTAGTTGAATTTTCCTCCTTTCTCACCAAGGGGACTTTGCAAATACATTGTTATTCACTGTTCAAATCACTCTGGGATTTATCAGGGCATCACTCTGGACAAAGGCCCTCAAGACTTTGCTCAAACGTTCTCTCTGTCAAAACTCCTTTAAACTCTTGGCACATAAGTCGTGTATGCCCTCTATGTGTATCTCATGGTTCTCATAGAAAGCCTCTATGTGGCTCTCCTTAGTTGGATAAATGTATCCTGTGTTCCTGTTAGGTTTCTCAGGGGCTCCAAGGAAACAGTGCTGAGCAAGGTTTTCAGAAGCCTCTCTTTCAGGAAGTTTCCAGTCTGTAAGGAGCCATAATCATGTAAACAAGTAAGTGAGATAGTTTCCAGTGGTGATAAATGCAATGGTGAAAAGAGGGTAATAAAATTGACAATGACTGTGGGAACTACTTCAGGTGGGCTATTCAGGGACAAAACAGTCCTGTGATGTTGGCGGGCAGAACCTGCTGGGCAGAGCCAAAGTGTGGTGGCTCTAACTGTAGTGGAGGAAGCAGAGGATAGTGGGCTTGGAGGCCAGTGCATGGCTATATTGAGAAGGGACTGTAGAGGTTGTGTGGGGTATGGGGAAATGGGGAGAGGCCCTTCCAAGATGGTGCAGGCATGCCCACTGATGGGAATGATCCATGGGACTGAGAAACTCCCTGCATAGGTTAGAGGAGAACTGCGGGACCAGAGCCCAGAAAGAAGAGACAAGAAATGGGGTCCAGCAATTGAGAGGATAACAGAAGAGACAGTTTGTCTGCTTTAATAGGAAAGAAGGCAGAGAATGGGATACTGGGTGTGTAGGTGGGCAGATATGGTTCCATAAAGACAAGTGTCACTTTAACCAAGAAATTAGGATTTAAGGAGTGATTGTGATTACTGAATCATTATATAGATACTTCTTTTTGCTTTCTCATATATTGGAGTAGACAGAGGAAAACTCCTGAAATTGTAATCCAGCTGCCTAGATCTCTGATAATGGTTATATAGCCCTTATCTTCTGCCCCTGTGACTGGAAAAACCTTGGGACTGAGAGGTGGCCAAGAACGCAGCTTAGCAATGTGCGTGTTTTAGTTCATCCTCCAGAACAACTACTAAATAACCAGGAACATTACAGAACAGCTCCCAGAGCCACGTCAGTGACCAGACACACAGTGTACCACAGTCTGGACCAGCTGGACCGGCTGTGAGCCTCCCCAGAACCGTGAATTCCCCAAGCTGCAGTGGCAGGCACCCCTCCCCCACAGGCTGCTTCCCAGAGGGAAAGGAAAGAGACTTTAACAGCAGCAGGGGCTGAGCCCAACCAAACACCAATTGTGGCATTAATTAACAAATTCTGACTACTAAAAATAGGCCCCCAGCTCAGGTGAACCTGGTCAAAGCAGAGGTTGCAAATTGGGCTAATGGAAAAAGAAAAAAAAAAAAAAAGGAAAGAAACAGTGGTCTTTGTGGCTGAATTTCTACAAAGGCTTGACTGCCTCTGGATTCAGTGGCAGGACTTTTCAGGCTGCAACTGCCCTAGGCATAGGCAGAAACAAGTTGCTTTCAGGCAGGGCTTGTCTCTAGCCTGTGCCTGCCCCAGGGGAGGGGTGATGCCCAACTCAGGTGGAATCCCTCCCTCAAGGAATTCAGACCCCAGGGTTTAGTAATTTGAAGCCAGTAAAACCAGCCTATAACATCCTGTCTCCACCACACCCAAAGCAGGGAGAGTCTTCCAAAGTTAAAGGGGCCGCATCATCTTATGCTGGTGAGACCTGCAGGCAGACAAGTGCCACATACTGGGCAGGATAAGAAAAACAGAGCCCAGAGACTTCAAAGGAAAGTCTTTTAACCTGCTGGGTCTCACCCTCAGGGAAAACTGATGCAGGTGACTCCTTCCCTCTGATAGGAGGTCAGTTTAGCCAGGCAAAACCCAGCTGGAGTCTATAATACCTACGTAGACCATCCTAAGGGTGGGGGGATAAAGGCACCATACAAGCAGGGCAAGAAACAAGAAAAGAAGAACTGAAAAATTCTCCTCTGTTAAACAAAACCTAAGCTAGAGGTCCAGAAAAAAAGAACTGAATGTCAAAGAACAGATAGACAACAAATCCATCCAGCAAGAAAACCCTAGAGAGAGAAGGGAAAGCAATCTCCAGCATAAACTAATTAAGGTAATTAAATGTATAGACGCCAGCAAAAACTAACAAATCACAACAGGAAAACTGAAGATATGGCCCAGTCAAAGGAACAAACCAAACAGTTCAAATGAGATACAAGAGCTGAAACAATTAATTCAGAATATACGAACAGACATGGAAAACCTCAACAAAAACCAAATCAAGGAATTGAGGGAGGATATGAAGAAGGCAAGGAAGGAACAAAAAGAAGAAATGGAAAGTCTGAAAAAACAAACCACAGAACTTATGGGAATGAAAGGCACAGAAGAAGAGATGAAAAAAACAATGGAAACCTACAATGGTAGATTTTGAGAGACAGAGGATAGGATTAGTGAACTGGAGGATGGAACATCTGAAATCCAACAAGAAACAGAAATTATAGGGGAAAAATGAAAAAATATGAGCAGAGACTCAGGGAATTGAGTGATAATATGAAGCGCATGAATATATGTGTTGTGGGTGTCCCAGAAGGAGAAGAGAAGAAAAAAGCAGGAGAAAAACTAATGGAGGAAATTATCACTGAAAATTTCCCAACTCTTATGAAAGACTCATAATTACAGATCCAAGAAGTGCAGCATACCCCAAAGAGAACAGATCCAAATACGTACTCCAAGACACTTACTAATCAGAATGTCAGAGGTCAAAGAGAAAGAGAGGATCTTGAAAGCAGCAAGAGAAAAGGAATCCATCACATACAAGGGAAACCCAATAAGACTATGCATACATTTCTCAGCAGAAACCATGGAGGCAAGAAGACAGTGGGATGATATATTTAAATTACTAAAAGAGAAAAACTGCCAACCAAGAATTCTATATCCAGCAAAATTGTCCTTCAAAAATGAGGGAGAAATTAAAACATTTTCAGACAAAAAAAATCACTGAGAGAATTTGTGACCAAGAGACCAGCTCTGCAAGAAATATTAAAGGGAGCACTGGAGACAGATATGAAAATACAAAAGAAAAAAGTGTGGAGAAGAGTGTAGAAAGAAGGAAAATTAGATATGACATATAAATTCCAAAAGGCAAAATGGTCGAAGAAGATACTACCCATACAGCAATAACACTAAATGTTAATGGATTGAAGTCCCCAATCAAAAGACGTAGACTGGCAGAATGGATTAAAAAACATGACCCATCTATATGCTGTCTACAGGAAACACATCTTAGACCCAAAGATAAACATAGGTTGAAAGTGAAAGGTTGGGAAAAGATATTTCATGCAAATAACACCAGAAAAGAGCAGGAGTAGCTATACTAATATCCAATAAATTAGACTTCAAATGTAAAACAGTTAAAAGAGACAAAGAAGGATACTATGTACTAATAAAAGGAACAATTCAAGAAGAAGACATAACAATCATAAATATTTATGCACCAAACCAGAATGCTCCAAAATACATGAGGCAAACACTGCAAACACTGAAAAAGGAAATAGACACATCCACCATAATACTTGGAGACTTCAATTCCCCACTCTTATCAATAGACAGAACATCAAGACAGAGGATCAATAAAGAAACAGAGAATTTGAATATTACAATAAATGAGTTAGACTTAACAGACATTTATAGGACATTACACCCCATAACAGCAGGATACACCTTTTTCTCAAGTGCTCATGGATCATTCTCAAAGATAGACCATATGCTGGATCACAAAGCAAGTCTCAATAAATTTAAAAAGATTGAAATCATACAAAATGCTTTCTCAAATCATAAAGGAATGAAGTTGGGAATCAATAATAGGCAGAGCAACAGAAAATTCACAAATATGTGGAGGCACCACAACACACTCTTAAACAACCAGTGGGTCAAGGAAGAAATTGCAAGAGAGATCAGTAAATATCTCGTGGCAAATGAAAATGAAAACACAACATATCAAAACTTATGGGATGCAGCAAAGGCAGTGCTAAGAGGGAAATTTATTGCCCTAAATGCCTATATTAAAAAAGAAGAAAGGGCAAAAATTCAGGAATTAACTGTCCACTTGGAAGAACTGGAGAAATAACAGCAAACTAACCACAAAGCAAGCAAAAGGAAAGAAATAACAAAGATTACAGTGGAAATAAATGAAATTGAGAACATGAAAACAATTGAGAAAATCAATAAAACCAGAAGTTGGTTCTTTGAGAAAATCAGTAAGATTGATGGGCCCTTCTGGGGACATAAATGAAATCAGAAAGAAAGATGTTAAAGATTGAGATGGTATAATCTAGGAATGCCTAGAGTGTATAATAATAGTGAAATGTACAATGTACAAATTTTTAAAGTGTTTTTGCATGAGGAAGAACAAAGGAATGTCATTATTGCAGGGTGCTGAAAATAGATGGTAATTAATATTTTAAAATGTCACCTTATGTGTGAGACTAAAGCAAAAAAATGTTTATTTGTTACAAAATTTATATTTTGACTAGTGCATTTCCTAATATAACTTACGTAGATAGTTTGATTGAATGCCATTCCTACTTGGAATCTCAGGTAGGACATGAGAGTTTGTTGGTTTGTCCAGAGTGATGCCCCAATGAATCCCAGAGAGATTCGATCAGTGAGTGGAAAAGTATTTGCAAAGCCCCCTTCAAGGAATGGTGAGAACAGGGGAAAATTCAACTTCCCCAAGTTGAATTCTTTTTTTTTTTTTAAACTTTTTATTAATTAAAAAACTTAACAAAAGAACATTAATATATCATTCCATTCTACATATATAATCAGTAATTCTTAATATTATCATATAGTTGCATATTCATCATTTTTTAGAACATTTGCATCGATTTAGAGAAAGAAATAAAAAGACATCAGAAAAAGAAATAAAACAATATTAGAGAAAA
>PVIY010030018.1:0-31421 GCA_004026745.1 Myrmecophaga tridactyla
TAGCATTTCAAACTGAATTTATTTTAACATTTGTTCCCCCTATTATTTATTTTTATTCCATATGTTCTAATCGTCTGTTGACAAGGTAGATAAAAGGAACATCAGACACAAGGTTTTCACAATCACACAGTCACATTGTGAAAGCTATATCATTATACAATCATCATCAAGAAACATGGCTACTGGAACACAGCTCTACATTTTCAGGCAGTTCCCTCCAGCCTCTCCATTACATCTTGAATAACAAGGTGATATCTACTTAATGCGTAAGAATAACCTCCAGGATAACCTCTCGACTCTGTTTGGAATCTCTCAGCCATTGACACTTTGTCTCATTTCACTCTTCCCCCCTTTGGTCGAGAAGGTGAGAAAAGCCATGTTTTAATCAAAATCCCATTTCATAAGGGCAGAATAATCCCTATTCAATACTGTATGTTTGAAACTGTTATCAGATCATCTCCCTAGAGATGTGATTTAATCAAGAGTGGTTGTTAAGCTGGATTAGGTGACGACATGTCTCCACCCATTTGGGTGGGTCTTGATAAGTTTCTGGAGTCCTATAAAAGAGGTAACATTTTGGAGAATGAAGGAGATTTGGAGAATGAAGAGAATGCTGCAGCACCACGAAGCAGAGTCCGAGAGCCAGTGACCTTTGGAGATGAAGAGGGAAAACGCCTCCCGGGGAGCTTCATGAAACAGGAAGCCAGGAGAGGAAGCTAGCAGATGACACCGTGTTCACCATGTGCCCTTCCAGCTGAGAGAGGAATCCTGAACATGTTCACCATGTGCCTTTCCAGATGAGAAAGAAACTCTGACTGTGTTCGCCATGTGCCCTTCCACTTGAGAGAGAAACCCTGAACTTCATCAGCCTTCTTGAATCAAGGTATCTTTCCTTGGATGCCTTTAATTGGACATTTCTATAGACTTGTTTTAATTGGGACATTTTCTTGGCCTTAGAACTATAAACTAGCACCTTATTAAATTCCCCTTTTTGAGAGTCATTCTGTTTTTGGTATATTGCATTCCGGCAGCTAGCAAACTAGAACACTGGTCTAGATATTTAAAAGTGAAATGGTTAGGTCACAAGGTAAGTGCATTCTCGAATTACTTTGGTATTGACAAATAGCTCTCCCCAGTGAAATCATTTAATCTCTACCCAGAAATGGATCAGGGTTTCTGTTTCTTCAAATCCTTGCCCACAGTTGCTGACAATTTGGCATACTTATTGTGCTGTTTTAAGAGCAAAGAATTTGCATGATTATTAATTATTTAATTAGCTTTTGCATGAATTAATATTAACATATCTCAGATGCTAATCCTTTTTCAGTTACACAAGTTACGAATACATTTTTCTGTCTTTAGCCTATTTTTACCTTTTTGTAGAGATCATTTATCATGTTAAGTTTTTTATTTAAATGAAGTCAAATCTATTGACATATATATTTTTTTAATAATGTGTTGTTTGTAAAAAACTTTAGTGCCACAAGTTATAAAGATAGTCTCCGAAATGTCCTTTAAAAATTGTGTAGTTTGGCTTTTTCACATTTTGGTTTTTAAATTTGTTTGACTTTCATTTTTAAATTTATTTTTGTATATGGTATGAGAGATTGGTATATTTTTATCTTTTTCTGTTTAGCTAGTGAATGGCCCATTTACCCTTTCTCCACTGTTTTTCTCCGTGCACTCAGCCATATGGAGGTGTGTCTTCCACACGCTATTTGCTTCTTGCACAATCATAGCTCTGTTTTAATTATTACATAAGCATAAGTGCTAATATCTGTCTGACAAGGTGGGTTTCCCACTTTGCTCTTCTTCAAAATAGTATTGTCTGTTTTTCAACTTTTCATATGATTTTAGGGGAAGTTTCTCAAATTCTAGGAAAAAAATAATCCTGCTTGGGTTATTATTGTTTTACATTGTATTTTACATTTATACATTGATTTGATATAAATTGTCATTTTTACCACGTTAAGACTTCTGTCCATGAATATGACATTTCACTTTAAAATTTTTGGATCTTCTTTGATTTCTTTCAATAAAGTTTATGATTTTTTGTGTAAAGACCTAATACATTTTTGTTATATTTATCCTTTTATATCTTAAAAAGTTTCTTTCCTTTTTTTCTCCTCCTTTAGTTTTTGTGATCATTTAGGTGTTATGTTTTCTAATTTGTCGGTATACAAAACATCATTAATTTTTAAAACCTTGCTCTTGTATCCAGCAATCTTTCCACACCCTCTTATTAGAAGGAATAAATTGTCAGTATATGCGCTTGGATTTTTGTGCAGTTATAGTGTCTGTGAACATAACATTTTTATTCTTTCTAACTTGTTTCCAGTTATTATTTTTTTTTTTACTATGCTCTTATTATTTTTAAACATGCCTAATATTCCCATTTTGTTATCTGTGGTTCTTGACTCAGGTCTTCCTTTTGTGAGTCTGCTCTCTTTTACTCGTGGTAGGTTTTTCTCAGCCTTTGTGATTTTTAGTGGTGCATATGTCCTGGAAGCCTTGCTTTTCCTCGGCCCATTCCCGTGACCTTGGTTTGGATGGTGTCCCCCAGAGGCGTCCTCCGTTAGCTTCTCCAGGGAACTCAGAGGTAGTCTCGGAATAAGACCAAACTGTCATGTTCAACTTCAGATTGAACTGCAATGGCATTACAAATCACACCCAAACTCATGGAAGGCATGGCCCTAGGGTTTTTGTTATGGGTGCAAACTTTTTTTCCACTATGGGTGCAAAGCTGAGTCCTGGACAAGATAGATTAATTTCTTTATTACTCTCCCAAGAGGATGGCGGAGGTTCCTCTAGCTTAGTGGGCAGCCTTCTGGTGCGCTGCTGCCGGCAGGAATCTCAGTCCCGACCCTTCGCACGCCCAGGCGCGCGGGTCCTGTATCTGTGCTCTCTCCTCCAGCCGCTCGGCACCCTGGAACCCTGGATTGACCTTCTTTTCTTACAATTCAGTGCAAAGCTGAGTCCTGGACAAGATAGATTAATTTCTTTATTACTCTCCCAAGAGGATGGCGGAGGTTCCTCTAGCTTAGTGGGCAGCCTTCTGGTGCGCTGCTGCCGGCAGGAATCTCAGTCCCGACCCTTCACACGCCCAGGCGCGCGGGTCCTGTATCTGTGCTCTCTCCTCCAGCCGCTCGGCGCCCTGGAACCCTGGATTGACCTTCTTTTCTTACAATTCAGCTCTTCATTTATCTGCATTTTTTTTGTTTTATTTTTTCCATCGTCTGTAGAAGTGTGTGGTGGGATAGTTTTCAGGTTACTCCTCCTGCCATCTTGCTGGACTAGACATTCTCAGAGCGATTCCTGAAACTATTTTATCATTTCCCTGGTCCATTAGAGATGGGGGAAAGGAGAAGGAGATTGAGCCACCCGCAGAAAACCCGCTTTCTGGCCTTTGTTTTCCTGCCGCCCCTGTGAGGTGGGGCACGGAGCAGCTGCTCCTTGGCCTTTGGCCCTGTCCTTTGTCAGGTAATGGTCACTTCTAGTCCCCAATCACTTCTAGTTCCAACCTTCCGAGGCTTTTGCTTCTCTAACTGCCCACAGCCGCGCCTCCATCCTGGATGAAATTATTCCCCTTTCTTAAATAAGTCCCCAAGATACGCCTCTGACCCTGCTCCTGTGTCTACCCCACTGCAGTGCCTCGTTCCAGCCATCAAATCCCGGAGCTCAGACCCGGAGGTGTGCACCCACCGCCACGTTTACAGATTAGTCATCCTTTACCCTGTATTCTGACCTGCCTTCGGCCTAACCAGATTGGCTTCACTAGTATCTCTAGTTGAAGTCTGGTCTCTTTTTCAGCCTAGCAGCTACTGCATAAAGAAATGCTGACTTTCAGATGCAGAGCCCTAGCTCTGAGTCTCAGGTGTCACACAGGTACCCAAAGTCTCAGAGACTAACCAGGTTATGCACAAAGAGCTCCGCCTCTCAGAATTGAGAAATAACAGTTACAACTGAGGAAAAGATGCGACTGCTGTCAGAGCTGACAATCTAGGCCCGAATTTTCTCATAAGCAATTTCTAAATGAGACAATACAATATCTGTCCATTTGTTTCTGGCTTATTTTACTCAACGTAATATCCTCAAGTTTCATCCACCTCATTGCATGACTCACAACTGTGTTCCTTTGTGTAGCCAAACAGTATTCCATCGTATGTTTTCACCACAGTTCACCCTTCCACTCGCCGGCCGATGAACACTTCGGCCACCTCCACCCATTGGTTATGGTCGATAGTGCTGCCATAAACAACAGTGTGCAAATGTCCTTTCGTGCCCTGCCTTCAGTTCTTCTGAGTGCAGTCCTAGGAGCGAGCTTGCATGATCGCATGGTGATTCTATATCCAACTGCCTGTGATCTGTCTCCCTGCCCTCCAGGACTCAGGGGCCTGTGAACTGCAACCCAGCAGCCCCGGCCTTTGGTGACGATTGCAGACCTGTGACTGACACCCCCTTTCCCCAGTGTATGGACAGCTGAGCAGTAAAATAAGACATGCATGGGGGATAAAAGGATACAGGCCTTTGGTTTTGTTTGTTTTTAGCTCTTGCTCATGTGATCCTAGAAAAATTAAAATGCTAATTTCACATGCAGTCCATGTTGTAGGAAGGCTAAGTCTGTTTTCCATGACCCTCACCTCTCCTACCTCTCCACCCCAGGCTGCCCAAAACTCTCCACAAATTTGTCAGCTATATTTAGAGATGCATTAACCCTAAAGGGTTAATACAGACTTGATGCTGTAGCATCAACCAAGAAACTCTCCCTTTTCGTAATTTTACTGGTTTTTCTTGATTGTCTCCTGGATATACATACACTATTGTCTGTATTTTAAAACTTCAACTTCTGTATGTGACCAAAGGGAGAGATGTTTATTTGATGCAAAATTTGTATTTTCCGTAGCACACCGTCTCGTTTAGCTTGTCAGTTTATTTGAACACCATTGTTACATGGAACCTTGACTAGGGAAGGGGGGCCCGTGGGTTTGTGTGGGTGTGTGATGCCAGGGTAATCTGGACAGGAGATTAAAAAGTATTTGTAAAGTCCCTTTGAGGGACTGGAGAAAAAAGTGAAAATATCAAACGTCCCCACTGCAAGGACCTGATATTCTCACAAGCACGGGGGCCTGCTCATTTAATAGGCCTGTGTTCGAAGATAATAAATTTCCAGGGTTTCATCGGCTGCGCCGTGCTGGGAGCTCCCCGCTTGCTGCGTCCTCTGCTGACATCTAGTGGCACAAAGTACAAATTGAGGAGGGAGAACCTGCTCAAAACGAGCCAGGATTACAGACATTGGGATAAAATCTCCCCGAGACCAGATGGCTAGGTCCCAGAGGGCTGAGCACCCTGGGAGCTACAGGTGTGGGGTGGGGGTGCAGTTCTTTAAGGAGGGGGCTAAGCAAACATCTAAGCCATCCACCACCCAAAGATATTTTTGGACTCGACACTGAAGCAAAAAGTCTGGGTCAAGTCAAAAACTTAAATGAACCATTTGGATAATTTCTAAATGATTTCAAAATGATAGAATCTTATTCATTGATCATAGGATAAATAGATTTGTCTGTTGATAAACAGAATTCAAGCGGTGCTGGAACCTGTCCACATCCACCTGGGCAGATTTCTTAAGCAGGTTGTATAGTGCGATGTTAAATTTCTGGTACTTGATAACTATTCTCAAGGTGATAACTCAATTGAGTGTCCTTAGTCTCAGGAAATGGGCGTGGGGGTGCTTCCAGGAGCACGATGTAAGCAACCTACCCTCAAATGTTTTAGAAAATTCATGGGTAGATGGAGGTGAAGGTGTGACGTAACACCTGCCATAAACAGCGAACAGTTGTAAGGCTAGGTGTCTGGGCACCCGTGCATGGAGTTCTGTGCATTGTTTCTGTATTATTTTTGCAATTTCCCTCTAGGTTTGCATTTCAAAGAAATGACAAAGACATCTGTACTGCCACCTGCTGTTTATTTTTCATCGTTCCACCCTTATAAACCGGAAGTTGGAATCGAGTCAGAATTGAGGACAGTTCAGATATATCAAGCACCTCGATGGTCAAACTCTAGAGATCACAGGTGTGCCCTGTAAGGAATCGGGATTCCAGCCTTCTCAAAAAAGGGCTAGATTACATTCGGGGCACGCTAGGCAACTATAGTTTGGGGACCCCCCCCCCTTACTTTTTTCCCAACATCTTCATCGTCAGGACTAGTGTTGAAAGAGGGCTGCTGCGTGCCGGGCCTGCAATGCTCTGGCGTATTTATCCCGCCTGAGAACCTTGCAGGGCAGGTACGGCTCCGGGGGAAATGGAGGCCGGGCAGGGAAGCGGCTTGCCCAAGGTCCTGGGGCAGGAAGTGGGCCCTGCGCCGCCGCTGGCCAGCCCGGGCGTGGGCCTCCCGGGACGCGGAGGGACGGCCAATGAACCTGGCACTCAGCCACGGAGCAGGTGAGGAGGGGGGCCGCCACCTGCCCAGGGTGTTTGCTAATGACAGCAATGGCAGCAGTGCTCCAAGCCGAATCATCGCTTGAGCCTGCAAGCTTTCCTAGCATCTCTCACACTCATTCCATTCAGAGAAAAGTAGCTTGTATTGATCACACACTTGCCGCAGACTGTCTAAATGTGTTTTTTGAGGAAGACGAGCAAAGCCTTCGCCATATTCCATTATCTAGTAAGTGGAGTGAAGAGTGACTGAGCGAGCCCAACCCCTTTTGCATTCTGAAACGGATGCTCAGCCCTACATACGCGAGGTCAGTCTTACCTGCCCCACCGTCAGCAGCTAAAACTTCGCCATTCAGACCAGAAATCTCAAATGGGCTGCATATTTCCTGCTTGCCTGTCATGTTTGCCCCAGGACACGATTGCTTTTTTTTTTTTTCTTGCATCTTCCATTCTTTTTTTTATTGTGAAAAATAACATAAATATACAAAAAAGCAATACATTTCAAAGACCACCACAAGAATTAGTTATATAACAGGATGATTGCTTTTCTTAAGTTAAAAGAAACTAATTAAAAAAATTATTCTTTGTAATTTGTCTAGAAATTTCTAACATTCTATTTCAAATCAACAAAACACACACAAAAAATATTTGACCATTTTGGTATTTGGTATAATCCACACGTTTATTCTTCATGGAATCTATTTGGAACACAAATTGTACAAAGTGTTTTAAATCATCTCAACTTTCTTATTTTTTCTTCTCTGAGGGGGCTGGTGAGGATGATATTAAATCATGCTAGATATATTTGGACAATAACAGAGTGGCTGGTTTACCACAGAATGAGAACAGAAGAGGAAAGGGACAAAAACAGA
Source organism: Myrmecophaga tridactyla (assembly GCA_004026745.1). NCBI lineage: Eukaryota > Metazoa > Chordata > Mammalia > Pilosa > Myrmecophagidae > Myrmecophaga > Myrmecophaga tridactyla. The sequence continues at coordinate 7,304 of PVIY010030018.1, forward strand.
TAGATTTAGAGGCAGGATTTCCTGGTGGATGTGGGGTTTCCTGGCTGGTTCGGATTCCTCCTGTGGTGGAAAATCCCTTGAAAGGAATGTCATTGAGAGCTGAACCTGAGAGTTCCGTTCAGTCCTTCTCCTTCCGTTTTCCTCTCCCTTGCCTGTCCTTCCTTTGCCATAGGAAAGAATCACAGATGCTCCGAGAAGACGCCAGAAGGGAAGTCTTCTCATATCCTGGATAGAATGAAGCAAAGCTCCTGGGATTTCGTTTTTGGAGTTTAAAGAGCTCCCTTCTTCTTGGCCACCCAAGTTTGAGACAGAAGCTGAAGTACAGTAGGTTTCTCATGAGATAGAGAGAATGGGGGTAGGAAATGAGGTAGAAGGAGCATAAGGGAATACACTGGGGCTGAAGGAACAGCACGGTTACCAAAAGGGTGGGGGAATCAGAACTTCATTTCCAAGTCATCCCTGACTCCCTGTTTAATTCACTATCATCCTGAATCTTGTTGGCAAAGCAGGAAGGTTCAGAAAATGAGAAGGAAAAGATCAATGATTCTAAGTGAGAAAATATGCAAAATTTAACAACTTGCCTGTTGTGTGTGTGAGCTCCCCAAACACAGGCCTGGAGTTAGGAGATGGGTCTGCCCGTAGGCTGGTCCCGTGGTCGGGTACGGGAATGGGTGAGTGCATGGTGCTGTGGCCCTTTTGAGATTCTCCTTCCATGCTATCAGGCATTTATCTGTAAACACATCATTTATGTTGCATTAGGTCTACACTCTTTTTTTGTGCTATGGAAACCAAGTCAAACTGGCTTAAGTGAAGTTAGCAATTTGCTGAAATGTCTAGGGGTCGATGGCTTCTGGCAGGTTTGCATCCAAGGCTACAAAAGGTGTCATTGGGACGCTGTATCTCTCCCCATCCGTATTGTCTCACTTTCACCAGCAGGCGTGTTTCCCATGGTGAGACCAGCACAGCCCCAGAGCAGGCATGCCGGTAAGAGAGGCAGCTGAGAGCCCTGGGCAGCCCTGCCTGCTGCGGCCAGCCTCTGACCCATCACCATGCCCAGGCCTGGGCCGCTTGCCCCCCTGTAGCAGAGGCAGGGGCTGGTGCAGGATGGTGAACATTCTCACCTGCACCACATGCGTTCATTCTCACAAGAGAGAAAGCTACTCCTGGTCAAGACAGGAGAAGAGTGGTCGGGTTAAAAAAACCAAAACAACAGCACCAAACAACCCACAGTATTCACTATGTATCCAGTGCAGCAGAAACTGGTGTGTAAACTAGAAAAACAAGTGGTAAAAATGTGTTCACGCCATTTAAAAATTACAGTCCTGTTGAGGACATGAAACGAGGAGAAAGAAGCTCTGAGAGCAACGGTTCTCAGCCTTGAGGGCACCTGGAAATCATCTGCAAGCGTTAAAACTGCTGACAAGCCAGGATTCTCTCTCCGGAGATTCTGATTTAATTCATCTAGGGTGCAACTGGCACCGCATGTTCTCAAGGCTTTCCAGAAGGTTCTGATGTGCAGACAAAGCTGGGCACATTCTAGGGAAGAAGGAAATGCAGTCGTCGCAGAGCAGCTGCTTGCTCTGTGAGAAGGCAGAGGTGGTGGAAGTTGACATTGAAAACAATAATAACCAACATGCTGAGCTCCCTTTCCTGGATTTTCTTAGGGTCCTATGGGATCCCCGAGTATCCTTTTCCAGGGTTTGGTAGGTAGACGCCTGTCCACAGTTGTGTGATGTTGACCAGGTCAGTGTGAGGGAGTGTAGATAAGTTAAATCACCTGCTAGCCCCCAGTATAGACGTAATTCTTTCTACAGACATTTTGACCCACAATTATTTGTAAGAGGCAAAAGAGATTTTTAACTTGAGTTTTGGCTGCTCTCTCTCATCTCTCATTTTTTAGTGGATTTTAACAAAGGAACAGGAACAGAAGAGCAATGCAGGAGGAGTAAAGCTCATGGGTAAAATAGAAAATGAAAATCTTGCCCTGTGATATTGTGTGCGCAGAATAGCTATTATTTCTGTTCTCAAAGATACTGAGCCACATTGCTAAGTAAAATCTTCAGGTTCTCTCCAAATCTTACTCTATCCATAAGAGACTTGGGAAGAGGAAGGAGCCTGAATGAATGTGTTTCTGAGTGTGGACCCCTGTTGGACTTTTCATTGGGTATATGGTAGCCTGTTGAGAGATGAAAACGCTCCACTTTCCCATAGCTGGAAATAGCCCCTTCTCTAGAATGAAAAGTTTAGAAGTCGACTTAAAACGTTTGCCCAGCTCCACTGGTGATAACCACAGCTGATTACTTAGATGCTGTGTATCTGGAGGGTTAGAACAGTTGTTTTTTTCTTCAGTTGGGTTTTGAGGTTGGTGATGGAAGCAACATCACTTCCTTTGGCTGAATTTTAAAAGTTGCACAAAACTTAGCAAGTTCCCTTCTTTTGGTTGTCACTAAAGGGCTTCCTGAAAGTGAGAGAAACTTGTCAAATTATTTAAAATCATGTGGAGATTAATGTTCAGAAACAAAAAGTTCATGGCTTTGGTTAGTGTCTGTTCGAATAGTCTCGATGAAGGAATTGCTAACTGTAAATGACATACCGTGACTTATAGGAATTCTCTTAACATTCTACTTTTCCCAGGGCAAATGGGACGCAGCCTTACCTGAGACAAAGTCTGCTGCACCAAGAGAGGTAAGAGAAATTCACGTTGGCTTATTTTTCTCCATGCTAATAGGAGTGACATTTTTTTAATATGTTGAATGCAAAGTCTTTCTTTCAATTTCGTTGACTTTTTACCCTGTCCAGGGTCTAGCAAAGCATGCTGCAATGGGCTTTTTTAGTAGAGTGGCGTCTTAAACAGTAAAACTTAAATTATTTGACATTGTGTGGGAAACCAATAAATGCTTAGAGTTGTGCAATAATGTCTTTGTACAGTAGGGGTCTGCCTTGTGTGTTGAACTGGAATTTCATCCATTATGCCTTAAGATTGTGAGTTTTATACAGAATCTTGGATCATTATGGACAGATATGAATATATATATATATATATATATGTAGAGTCATAGGCGATAACATGATTTTACATATAATATATATTTTAAAATTTTATTGTGTGTCTTCAAAATAAATTGGAATTACAAATGACAAAGAGGCATTGAAGCTAAACAAACTTGGAATATGGGGCAGGCTAAAGTGCTGTGCCTCAATCACTGGAATTTCAGGTTGGCGACCAGCCAGCTCTAAAACCTTAGTGGGTATGAGGTCAGGTTCTCAGTGGAAGATTTTCTCAGAATTAGGCCTAAAATGGATCATTCAGTTGGAGGTATATTTCTCATACATATTTTTTCCAAACAATTAGGTGGTTTTAATAGTAATACTATAAATAAGGCATTTTATCACATAGTGTTTTTGTCTGTTTGTTTTGGCATGGGCCGGCTCTGGGAATCGAACCTGGTTCTCTGGCCTGGCAGGCAAGAGTTCTGCCACTGAGCCACCGTTGCACCGCCCATAACATAGTTTTATTATTATTTTCAACTTTTAATTTCTTCCAACCCCCACGATGCTAGTAAGTAATAATACAGATGCTTGCTGGAGGATTTATGGATATCAGTGCTAAATATTCCCAGGCAGCCAGGGCAGGTAAAATGGGGCTACTACTTGTGGATACCAAATGGTTCATTTGAAACTTGGGTTCTGGTGAGTTTATTTTAATTTATAATGATACATTAAGTTATATTGAACAAAAACGCTCCTGAGTTTCTTGGGCATTTGGCCGCTTTCTAGCAATCTTTGAAATTAAAAAAAAAACCAGGCATCTCAAGGGAAGATGTTTTCTAGGGTCAGCGCCGTGGCCTGCGGAGGTGTGGAGCTGCCCGAGCTGGCGCTGGGATTCCCGGGCACCGCTGGGAGTGGGGAGCCCAGGGGCATTGCTGGGTCCCCGCTGGCTGGGGAGGCAGTAACCTCAGGGAATAGTAGATACTTCACTCAATAGTTGGCGTTAGCCAGTGGCTGACACAGACACAAGCAAAGCTGGTCACGGAATTCGATTACTGGTTCCATATTTGTGGTACTACTGTTGGTGTCTGAACATATTTTTATAAACAGTTTTTTTTAAGTTGTGTAAACATATGTACAACATAAACTTTCCCCTCTCAGCCCCTCCCAAGCCTCCATGCCACTGGGATTGGCCACACTCACGATGCTGTGTTACCCTCGCCACCATCCATTATGAGAAATTTCCTAAACAGAAGCCTTGCTCCCCTAGGCCTTAACTCCTGATTCCCACCGCCCTTTCCATCCGTGGGAACCTGTACTCCACTTTCTGTCTCTATGAATTTGCATATTCTGTTTCACAAAAGTGGCATCCCTTTTGTACCTGGCTTGTTTCACTCAATAGGAGGTCTTCAGGAATCATCCATGCTGTAGCAGGTGTCAGGATTTAATTCCTTTTTATGGCTAATATTCCGTTGTACATATATGCCACCTTTTGTTTATCACTCACCTGTTGATGGTACTTAGGTTGGCCCACCTTTTGGCTATGGTGAATAATGCCACAGTGTGCAAACATCTGCTGCAGTCCCTGATTTCAATTCTTTTGGGTATATACCCAGAAGTGGGATTGCCAGGTCTCATGGTAATTCTGCATTTAACTTTTTGAGGAACTGTCAAACTGTTTCCAAAAGAAACTGCATTATTTTAAATTCCCACCACTGATGTACTAAGGTTTCTATGTATCCACACCCTTGCCAGTGCTTGTTGTTTCCAGTTCTTTTAATAATAGCCATTCTAGTGGGTGTGAAATGCTATATCCTTGTGAATGATTTCCCTTTCCCTATTGGCTAATGATGTTGAGCATCTTTTCATTCCCTAATGGCTAATGATGTTGAGCATGCTTTTTGGCCATTTGTATTTCTTCTTTGGAGAAACATCTGTTCAGGCCCTTTGTCCATTTTTAATTGAGTTGTTTGTCTTTTTGTTGCTGGGTTGTAGGTTCTTAAGTTTAATATTGAATGCCACTATATTGGATCCATTAACTGGTATGAATTAGATCCCCTTATTAGATCTAAAACTTGTGTCAGTAGAATTTTATGACCATATAAAATCTCAAATTGCTTCTAATTATTTTTAGCTAAGTGACCAGATGAATGTCCAAACTTAAATAAACTCAGAAAGCACCGTATCTTGAGGCGGGGGAAATAGCCCTTTTACTCTTTTCTCATGATCTTTCTCAGTGTAGTTTATAGTCTGTCCAAGGAAAAAGAAGTTAATCTCTAGCTGGTGACTCTTGGTAAAACTTCATTTGGCTTTATAAAAATGAACAAAAAATTGTATCTCTTGGAAAATCAAAAGATTATTATTACACATAGCATCATAATCCACATTTGGACTGGCCACACTAAACAAAAATTCAGAGTATCAGAACCCAATGTCTCTCTTTTCTTGGTTATGGAAGTTAACACGTATCAGCTGGATGCTTCCAACTGAGTACCAGGGATTGGTGAGACACATGAGGGGCCACACGTGAGTTAAATTTCTTTGGAAACGAATGACCCATCCTATACACGAGAGCGTGGTGAGAACTGGAAGGCTTCCAAAGGAGAGTGGCTGTTTCTCTCAGGACGTCTGCTTCTGCCTCGTGTCCAGATTAGCACCTTAGCCCCTGAAGCAGCGCTCAGCAAAATCAGAATCTTATTCTGATTCTCAGGATAAAAAAGCAGATGCCAGAGCTCAAACAGCACCACCGGGACCCACTAAAAGTATGGAAAGGGTAGGAAGGTAGCAGGGACTTAATAGATAAGAGTAAGAGATAAGAAAGTATGAGAGAAAAGAGCCTTTCCTTCTGTTAGTCTTTTCCTCTCCTCCCCTCCCATCCCCTCTCCTTCTCCCCCTCCCCTCCCTTCCTCTCCCCTCCTTTCCCCTCCCCTGCCATTCCCTTCCCCTTCCCCCTTCACCTTCCATCCTACATATATATTATGTACACAAACACACACACATATTTATGTATATATATATAATTTTTTGTATGCTATATGGCGGGGTCACATTTCATTATTTTTCCATATGAGTATCCAATTATTTCAGCACCATTTGTTGAATTTTTGTTTATTTGTTTGTTGGTTTTTTTGGGGGAGGGGGGAAGTGCATGGACCGGGAATCGAACCCTGGTCTCTCACATGGCAAGTGAGAATTCTTACCTTTTTTTTTGCACGGGCAGGCACTGGGAAATGAACCCTGGTCCCCGGCATGGCAGGTGAGATGTCTGTCTGCTGAGCCACCGTGGCCCACCCCCACATATTTATTTTTAATAAGGCTGTGTAAAAGTTTGTGTTAAACACATTTTTACACCAAGTCAGAGGATTATAGGGGCTCCTGTTTAAAATCCTAACATGGATTCGCTGCTGGGGCCCGAGCAGGGGCTCCCACAGTAACTTTGACAAGTGTTATATTTTAGCAGAAGGTCATGGAAGCTGCCAATATCCAAACACAACAATGCACGATCTTTTGTGTGTTTTACTGAATAGAACCTACAAGCCACCTCCCATGTAGCAGCTAATTGAGTTTCTTCTTTCTCTACCCTGGTCTCACTCATCAGTTACTTCGTTTCATAAAAAGACATTTGAAAAGGAGACAAAGGAGGCTAAGTTTCCAAAGGGAGAATGTGTGTTTTGTCGGCTCATTCAGCCTTAACCACAACAGAAGGAGTGGCGGATGGGGAGCCATTTCTGCCCAAGGCCATTTGGTTTCCACCTCCCTTTTCCTTCTCTCACGGCTTGGAATGAACACACGTGGCCCAGCCTGGGCATTCGCACTGCCCGATGACGTATTGATTTGGTGGGACTTTTCTCAGGAAAAAGCAGCTGTTGGGCCTGGTTTCCCGCCATATGCTGCTCTTCCTGGGTCCAGGTGGCAGTCTGGCAGGTGGAGAGGTGACAGCCCGTGCACCCAGGTGAACACGTGTGCCCAAGCCTAGCCCTTAGCACCCAGCCCTTAGCACCCATCCTTCGGCGGCTACCAGACCCCTGCGGCGCATATGGTTAGGTTTCTAATTCTTAATAATTTGTGAAACAACCTATTCCTTTCCCAGATACCTTGAGATGCAGGCAGAATACCCTGACTCTTCAACTCAATCCTTTTGAACAGAAATTTAGAGCTTAAAAAGGCTGCAGGTATGACTGGACATCAGAGGCACTCGATAAACACTTGCCGAGGCCCGGCTTCTTTAGGGTACGCGTTAGCAGTGAGGGTGCCGTCTAAGGCGCCCAGGTGACAGTGGCAGCCCAGGCTTCATCACAGAATTCAATTTGTGATGAGAACTTTGAAATTGCAGCAGGAGCTGGGCTGTCCGCTCTGTCGGTGTCTTCTGACTGTGCGCGAATCTTTTCTGCCCTGGGCCAAACTGACCCTGCGCTGTTGCCTTGGCCCTCAGAGAGATTTTTCTGTTTTTCTTCCCCTTTTTCATCACATCTGTCCTCGCCTCTGTCTTGACTGCTGAAGTACATGATGTGGTGCCCACAGATCAGTTTTGCTGCTGATGGAGCCAATAATGTGCAGTCGATATGTGATGTGGGAAAACGGGTGATACGAGCTGAATCCAAAACTTGGGTGGTTAGGTCTGTTTTCAGAGACAAAATCTCTACCGTGGATCTTGTTAATTATGGGGGATAGTTGGCCGTCTTCTGCCTGTGAAGGTGCTGCTCACTCACTCACTCATTCATTCATTCATTGGCTCCACAGTGGTCTATTGTGGACTTCTGTGTGAGGCGTTTCAGAGAGGAAGTCCCATTTCCAACTCTGATGGCCTGTGGAGCTGGGAGGAAGGGCCGGCCGGAGGGCAGGGGGCTGGAGGGAGCTCATCAGGATGGCGGGGGTGCGAGAGCAGTCCCGGGGCCGCTGGCGTGGGGGAAGTTTCTAGCAGAGGGGCAGCGCCCAGAGGAGAAGCCGGGACACAGCCCCCGCAGCCCCCGCACTGCCCGCTTCCTCTCCCTGATCCATTCTAATGGCTGAATTTGTCTCTCCATATCTGCGTCTGTCACTTCAGCAGAGACTAGCTGTCTTCAGAGGCATATTTCATATTTCAAGCTATGAAAATCCTTTCATCAAGGTCATGCTTTAAAATTCCCTCTTGGGATAGTTTGAGAAAAAACAAATATTAACACTAGGAGAAAAGTTTACCCCAAATGTTTGCATATTCAGCTATACCACTGAACCATTTTTAAATGAACATATTAAGAGCTGAGCCACTGCAAAGAGGCGTCTGCATATGCTCCCTGAGGTCCTTTCGCTTATCTGGAGAAGAACTGGTAATAACTGAGCACCCACCCCACGTCACACTGGTCAAGGTTACGTAGTTGTGGCTTATTTTTCTATTATTATTGCCACTTCCAGGGGAGGGAGTGAAGGTTGAAAGAAATTAAGCAATTGCTCACAGTCATGCAACTAAAAAGTGATGCCCAGCCTCTCGTCTTCCAAAAAATAGGACACTGTTTCCACTCCCTTTTAATAAATGCCAGCTCCGTGCGTCACGCCCTCTGATTTAGGCCAGCGTCTTCTGAATTATGTTCTCCTGAAAAACAGCTGCAGGAAACTGTGGCTGTCTTTTATAATTTAGTACAAGAGAAGCAGCGTTATCAGCTGTCTTTCTTTCTGTGAGTGGAGGAGTTCGTTGTAGAAGACTCTCCTACTAACGGGTAGGTGTCTGTCCACAGCTGTGGATAAACACGAAGGAACCCCACTGCACAGGACACCGGGGGGTGCAGGGCCGGGCCAGGGGCTGCGAGGCCCCGCAGTGCTGCCCACTGCTCTAACGGGTCCGGCCGCTCTGTGTCCAGCCCAACAACAGCAGCCACGGAAAGCAGCCTGGAAAGCTCCTCGAAGCTCTTGGTTTTCTGTGGGACACGGTTTGAGAAGCATTATGTATTTGTCCATAGATATTTCATGGTGTTTAGAATGTAAACAGCCACAATCACTTCAACTGGTTTTCCACCTTGAGAGTTTTTCAAATTCCTTTTTCAGAAAATGTAATGTTAATCGAAGACTGGCATCTGCCTTATGTTATTTTTGGATAGTTCCCTTCTTTGGCACACAATAATTATTTCTTTATATCGTTTTTAGAACTGGTATTGAATAGAAGTATGGTGGATTAAAATTGCTCTCCATTAAGGGCCAAGAGACCTGGCATTGAGTCTCACCTTTGTCCCCAGTTAGCTGTTTGGACCTGGTAATGTCACGCCACTCTGCTGGGCGGCAGCTGAAATGATAGAATTGAATCAGAGATGAGCTGTAAGGTATTTTAGGTACTTTGCTTTTCTTTCATATATATGATCATCCATCTATAAGCTCACCCATATATAAATACTTATTATACAGTATGTACATATATAAATACAGTAGATAATTATAGCTCTAGATGCGCATGCCGATACAGATATAGAGATATAGAGATAGAAATGTATCTGCTGCTCTTCTCCAGATTCTTTCTAAGAATTTTTGTCCTCACAGTAGTGGAGATTACCCACTCGTGATAAAGATTTTCCATCTCATGTTCTGAAGAATATTGACACGCCGCCCGCCTGCGTGGGGAGCGCCTTCACCCCTAAACAGGCCGCTCAGAGGAGATGGCCCTGCCCCTCCCCTGCCCCTCCCCTGCCCAGCTGGTGGAGTGGGACCTCTGGACTGCTTGAGTCTCTCTCCTTCCTCTCCTGCCGACTTCCCATCCCCTCCTCACCCCGCTGTCATCTGACTTTGTCCCGTCCACTCTACTACAGCTACACTTGTAAGAGGGGACGGATGCGCTCCCTCTCGTTATGTCCACTGTGATTCCCAGGCAACGTCTCATCCTGCTCGACCCCCAGCTGGAACAGGTACCTTTGTGTAGCTCCTGTTTGGGGAGGCCCCTCTCCGTGCAGCCCCAGTGGCATCCGCCTGCTTCACCCCCTGCCTTGCTGCCCTGGTGCCCGGTGGCCTGGTGTTGTGCCCATCACTTCGCTGTCAATGAACCACCGAATTCTGTCCACACGCTCTTGGCCCTCTGGTGAGGCGGAGCTCAGGCTCGTTTCTCTCTGACACACAGGGTGGCCTTGGACCCTCCTTCTCCCCAGTGGGGGTGGGTGCCACGGGCTTATTAGGGAATAAATGGTCCCCAGAGTGGGGGGCTGTGAGTAGTACAAAGAAGCAGAAATGCAGATCCTCTGTCTGCAGACTCCACCATTGTCAATTCTTTTACCTTTTAGAGCAATCCATAGGTACTTTCCATTATTTTTCATGAAACACTAAGGTCCTATAGGAAATTACTTTGTAATTAATCATGGAAGGTGTTATGCCTACGGGATGTAGTTTAGTAGTTCACAGCAGAGGTGCAGACATAACCAGATCATGCAGTCATGAATTTGAAAAACAATTCTTAACAGGATTGCTTGATGCTGCTTTATTTCTGTAAGTAAGACAACATCGAGGGCTTTAAAAACAGGTGACTGTTCACAGGAGGCTGCGCTAAGGAGCACCAAGGAAGCGGTTTATGACACTGGATTGGCTGAGTCGGTACTTGGTACATCTGTACGACGCCTCTTGGTGTATAAAATGCTTTATCCTAAGGACTCTGTATGTGCAGTGAGGAGCTTGGAGAAATGGACTGTTTTGGCTTTTTCACTAATGCAATCAAGATGTTTTCTGGCTCCTCTTTTGTTTTTCTTTCATTCATTCAGCAAACCCATAAACAATATACTGTATGTCCTAGGAACTTTTCTAAGCATCTTCCAAACGCAAGTCAGCGGACTCTCACAACCACGTGAAGTGGCCACTGTGATCCCTACTGCCCCACTTTACAGATGAGGAAACTGAGGCAGATAAGTTGCCCAAGGTCACACAGCAACGTGATGAGTTGCACCTGGGCCCTCGAGCTCTCGAGTCTTAGTGAAGACGCATAAGTGCAATGCACAGACTCTTGCTGAAAACAAAGTTTCTCCTGCAATTCCTTTTGTAGAGATGACATTTTACATCCTCTTCATGTAACCCTTTGAGAACTCAGAAAGAATTTAGCATGACTCTTCACCTTATTTTCTCCACCCTAAGCAAATGACATTCACCTAAGCCTGGAAATCAAAGGCGAGAAATCAGAGTCCTCCCAGGATCCTGATTGGGTCCCAAACTGCCTTCTAATATGAGATCCCGTGTTTAAAATAATAATAAGCTGCAGATCCTGCATTAGGGTAGCTCCAGTTTTGTTATCTAGACATTGAAGAAAGTATATAATATTTAAAAAAGAAATAACTCCACTGATGCCTTTTAAATAAAATTGAATTTTATTCATCACAATAGCATCCATACTTGCAGGTATGGTACACTTGCATGGGAGGCGGTGTTTGTTCAGCCCGCGGGAAACGCTGGGTGTGCGGGGGTCTCCACAGAAACCCACCAGCATGCAGCGAATTCTGTGCCCCAGGCCGGCGCCTGAGCTCAGCGCTTGTGCACCCAGACTCGTGGGCAGCGGGGCCGCTCCAGTTTTCTTGGAAGTCATGGTGGAAATGAAGACAGTTTCATGGGCATGGATGGGGAGGGGGAGAGCGGCCTTTTCCTGTGGCGTCATCGATTTACCTGCAAATCGGGAGCTAATGGGATTTTTACTACAGATCCAGGTTCTCGGGAACTAGAGTTCGGAAAAGAGTGAAACCAAATACCGGCTTAAAACCCGACTGTGATGTGCTCCTATTATGTGTTTTCTCTAAAACCCACTCTCAGGTTCACATACCACAGCAATTGTCAGAGACCCTGTCCCAAAGGGAATGGAAGGAATTCCCCCCAAGGATGCTTTCCTTTAGTAAAAATGCCTTTACACACACCTTGTGCCAAGTGTGTTCCAGGCTAGGTGCTGGAGGCGGGGTTAGGATGTGTCATCTTCTCCCCCCACCCGCCACGCACTCCTGAACCCTGAAGACTACGACAGGATAAGGCCGTCTGGAAAAGTGACAAGGAATGACGGCTGCCTCCGGGGTTTAAGGAAGTAGCCTGTGGAATGAGGGAAGACTAGGTGCTTTCTGGGGCCTTGAGGTGGTTTATTTCCTGGGCCTGGCTGAGTGAACCTTTTGGTTCCCGGGAGGGGGCTTTAGGCCCTGTGAGGCCATGGGCAGTGGCAAATAAACAGTGATAGCTGCTTTCCAAAATAATTTCTTTAAAAATATGTTTGGAAGATGAGTAAGCCAAGATTGTGTTCTGACTCTTTCCCATGGCACAAAATTAGAGGCAATTTCTCGCCATAGTAACCATGACAAAATTGAATCCACCGGCCTACACACAGCCGCAATTAAATTCCATTCAGAACGAAAGGTTTCCTTTGCAAAACCAGAAGATCTACATGACAATTTAGCCAGAGGTCAGATCCATTCGACGAATGCATTTGCGAATGTACCAAGTGCTGTGTAATTACACTTGAATTCTTACAGAGGTTTGAATTGAATTGCATGTGAGATAACTCAAAATACTTTTACTAAAAAACTAATAATTTTAGGCCAGGATTTTTCAGACCCTCTGTTTCTCCATTTCTCCCATCCTCTTCTCTCTCTTTCATCACTCAGTACTCACACTCACAGCCACCGGATTGGAAACAGGTGAAAAGAACTGCCAGAGAGCAGGCGATTTCAAGGAAAATGTGTGGTACAGGAAAGCTGAACATTTTCGGCTGGGCGACTTTTTGAGTCTCCCCGTGGCTCGCATTAATCTGATCTAGGTGAAGGTCCCTTACCCCGCTGACTGAGTGACTGCACAGCCCTCACTGGCTACGGAGAGTCTCCATTCTGAGCAGTCATCCTCTCGCTTACATTCTAATTAGAACTTTGTCAAGTTCATCTTTGATTTCATTGCGATATTCTTTGCTTTTACTCTTGCACTTTCCCCATTAGGGTAAACTTATCCCAAAAAAGAAACTGGTAGATATACAGAGAGCCAAACCCACAGAACAGCTAGACATGCCCACGGAGGCAGACATTTAATATCTTTTTGTTTGTTTGTTTGTTTGTTTTGCATGGGCAGGTATTGGGAAGCAAACGTTTAATATCTTTTTACTCTGCATGCAAAATAATTTCAGGAAATGTTTGGGTCCCCAAATAAGCCCACTCTTCTCTCACCAAAAAAATCATTTCCCATTGGACATTAATCTGGGCTATGCTATGAACACTTCCCCGAATGAGATACACACATTTTCCCAGGGGTTAAAGAGGTTATTGTCAGTAAAAGAAAATAAGCCCCCTACCTTTATCTCTCCGTGTTTGTGGCAATACCAGAGCCTCGATCATCACTCCTCCACTAAACAAAAATTCAGTAAAAAATTCCCTTACATCTAATTCAAGCCTGGATAGCTTATTCTCTCGATAGAGCAAAATAGTAAAATATTAAAAAACAAAATATCCAAGAAGGATCACAGGAGCCCAGGCTTTAAGGACAGTATTTTATATTGTCCACCCTCAATAGTCAGAAAGACTGTGGGCTCGGGCATGAAGAAGCATCAGCTTCTCTTTTTACAATGTCTCAGTGGCCATTGCAATAGTCACTGAAAAGGGGAAAGTTTGGGGTTACCGGCCGTGTCTGTAGTGGGAAGTTGAGTCCCTGCCTAATGGTTGTGGGCGGGAGAACATGCCACCAGCGTAAAAATTCTCCAAAGAACTACTTATCTCTGTGAAGGGCTGCATATCGTTCCAAAGGGGTGAGATGCAGTAGGACTGGATTTATTTTAGAGCTTCTGCTGATCTGACAAAGAGAAAATTCAAAACTGAATGTGGCCTAGACCCAAACAAAATAATGCAGGAGGAATTTGATGAGACCGTGAAGAAGGCGGGCTGATATTTATGATATTATTTTGTCCAGCTATCAGAACAAAATAAATAATTGGGAAAATTTTTAAAAGAGAGATGTTTTTCCCTATTGCCATAACTTAGTGTATAAACAATATATAGCCATGCTCTACTCTCAATATAACATCTCAAAGTGATTGTTTTGAGGAATTGTCAATGTACCAGAATAGAATAAACTGCATATATAAAAATGCACAGCACATATTTTCTTTTTAAATCCTATGTGATAGGTCTCTAATAAAGTTTTCCCTGTAGGAAGTATAAATACCTAAGTGTGCCTGAAGGATAACGTGATAATCCGTTTCTTCCAAGTTCTCCCAGGTTGTTATTCATCTAAATTATGTCCGTGCCGCCCACGCACACACAGATAGAGCATTTACGTGGGCAAATGGCCTCTAACCAGTTCTGCCACTCTAGAGAGAGCATCCTGTGTGCTCCACACCCGATGGAGTGAGTGAAAAGTTGTTTTGGTAGACGTTTCCCGGAATAGCCACCACTCGAGAAAGGACAATTGCACTTCAACTACTTTATTTGATTGGAAAACAAGTGCTGTACCGTTCAATACTTCAGAGTAAGAAAGGGGCGGAGGGGCCCGGGCCTCGTCCGGAGCTGCTCTAGCCAAGGTCACTTCTGTGCATTTCCGTCCAGAACCGCCCCTCCCCGTCGGCTCCTTCGCTTCCCTCCCTGTGTGTCTACACCGGTTCGTTTCCGCACCCACACCTCAGCCTCGGCCTCTGCTTCCCACCACCTACAAGCGGATACTTAGTTGCACCTCTTCATATTGCATCTTTAAAGCGTGTGTGTGTCCACACGTGTGTGCGTGTGTGCAAGCGCGTGTGCGTGTGCCCGCGTGGGTGTCGTGGGGTCGCGGCCGTCATGGGAAGTCGTGCTGCCAGGGCTCATCCTGGCACACTCGATGTGCGATCGTTGAATCGGTGCCCCCTAAAAGGAAAGCAAGCCTTGTCATGTACCTCTGTCCCACGAGTGTGTCCTTCCAGTTCAGTGACCCAGGCGAGCAGGGGCGGCCCCTTCCGTCTGCCGCTGCGGGGAGACCGGCCCTTGGCAGGCGCCCTGGGGAGGGGTCTCGGGGCTCGCCGCGCTGGGTGTCTCTGACAGCTTCTACCATTCGCGGGGCGCCCGGGCTTTGACCAGACGCAGCGCCCAGCCTTGGGGCTGACCCCGCCCCGCTGCCCCGGCTCGCGACAGCAGCTGGCCGCGGAGCCTCGGCTCGCTGGAGGGGCAGAGGGGCTTGATCCGTCGCTGCGGGAGGAGGGGCGGCGGGGGGCGGGCGGGCGCTGGAGAGGCCGCCTGTGACGCGGAGGGAAGCTGGCTCCAAGGAGAGGATAAAGGGAGGTGATGGCCGCCAGGCGAGCGGCACTGGGCCCCCGGCTCTGCGGAGTGAGCCATGATCAGGCTGCCGCGCAAGAAACTGCAGAGACTCTTTCTCAGAAAGGTAGGGGCAGAGCTTGTCCGGTGATCCTGGGGGAGTCTGGGCAGTTTGTCTTTACTGCTGGGAAACCGCACGTGGAGTAGCTTTTGCTCGATGAGGGGTAACTTCTAAAGTTCTTTTGTGGGGCAGGTGATGCTTCACATGTCCTTATGGGTAAGAACGTCCTGGGCGCTGGGACAAACGGTGCTAAGAGCCGCCCAGCACCACATGCAGGGCTGCCGCCGTCTTTTTAAAAAATTGTACCTTGTTAGAAGCTGGTTAAATTTAATTTTATTGTTCTCAAATGGGTTTGTCAAGTGTGCAGAAGTCACTCACTTGAATTTTTAGAAGCAAAGGAAAGGGAATGTGACTAAGGTGATGTTGATTTAAACTGCCACAAAAAGATAAAGTTTTGGGTGAAAGGCATCAACTGGTCAGGATGTAAATTGTCCATAATTTTAGGTTAAATGACACAAATACTTCTAAGGTCCTGTGTGAGAAGCCTGCATCAAATTCCAGTCCAAACCAGGTCATGCAGAAGAGCTGCTATAGCCTGTGTGCTGGGCTTGCTGAAGAAGTTACTTTGAACTGTTGTATCTCACATAGCTCTTTTTAGAAAGGAAAAGTATAAAACACAGGGTTTTAAAAGTAACTGATATATGGATATATGACTGTGGAGTGTTAACTTTTTTTTTTTAAGAAAACTGTGACTTTACAAAGTCTGTGCATGATTTTTTTAACAGGGTCACAAGTGTTCTGATTCCCATTGTTTTAGTAAATATCTCTGTGTATATGTTTGTCATATAAATATGCATGTGTTTAAATAAATACATGTATATAAGTATATATAATATGTAAATATGTATATATTATGCAGACTTATGGTTAATAAATAAAAACCTTTATGCATGAGACTCTAATTTTAAGGTAAACTGATGTGTTACTTTGTAATCACTCCTAAAATGATAAAATTTTTACTGATTTTATAAGATAACTGTAAGTTGTTTCCTTCTGTTTGGGGGCTAAGAAAACGGAAGCAGGAAGAAAGTAAGTGACATGTCTCATTTTAGAAGCATAGAGAGAGACATGGAAAAATGTCTGCCCTTGAGTCCCAGTTCCTCAGCCTTTGATGATCAAGCCTTCAATTGTCTTTTCCCATGCGGCTGATTGCTTAGAATTAAACGAACAGTGTATATCTACACTAGTATTTGCTTATGTATATCCATCTTATTCCCAAAAAACTTCAATAAGTCTTATTCCATACAAAATTAAAATATATTCAAAACAAGTTAAAGAAAACAGGTAAGTGCATTTACGTCCAAAGGCCGAGAACATTTGAGGAAGATGGCTGTGGGTTTGACTCTGAAACTGCTAGCTTCCCGAAGAGCAAGGCACAGGCTGTGGCAGAATTCATAGCATAGACCAGAAAACCAAAACCAGCCCAATCCAAAGCAGCTGTTTAGGAGAACACATCCAATTTTTTAATCGAGCCTAGAGAGAAACACTTCCTGCAGAGGGCCTTGAAAATAGTATGTCATGTATAGGAGTGAGCAATTTCCTCACCAACGGCCTTATTGTAAATAGAATGGACTTCTTAATAGCCTGTTCTGTAACATCCTGACCATAGGCTGATGGTGTAAGGCCAAAAGACAAAGCAGAATAAAACAGTTTTAACAGAAGGTAACACGATGTGGGCCAGGTAAATGGCTCTCTGAAGATGGGACTTCATCCCAGAACCCAATGGAAAACACCTAGAAATATGTATGGATGTCGTAACTTCAAACAGTTCTTCCTAACTTTCGTTGAGGACATCAATATGTTCTATTAGAATTCAGTGTTCCCAAATTCGGGTTCCTTGACAAGTACCAGAAATACACATGTCGCAGGTTATAAGGAAAATTTCATAAAATTTTGGAAGTAGAAGTGGTCTTAGAAGTCCCAATGCCCAGCCTCTTCATTTGTAGAGAAAGAGACTGAGGGTCTCAGTAGCTGAAATGCCTTACCCAAGATCACACAGTGAGTGGCAGAGCTGGGGCCAGAACCTTGCCTACGGCCACCTCCATAGTCTGAAGTGGCCTCAGCACACCCAAAGGAGAGCTGGGGAAATGACCCCAACCCATTGCTTGCCAGTTTTTATTTATATTCTTTGAACAAATATGCTTTGGGAAAGGCAAAGAGAGGCACCTTCGTTTGCTAGGGCTGTCGTAACACAGGGCCACAAGCTGGGTGGCTGAAAGCCACGGGAACTGCACGTCTCCCTGTTCTGGAGACCAGGAGGTGACCTGAAATGAAGATCTGAAATGAAGGTGATGGCAGGTCGCGCTGCCTCTGGAACGTGGAGGCAGGTCTGTTCCACGCCCCTCTCCTGGCTTCAGGCATTGGTTTGCAGGAGTCCACGGTGTGCTCTGCCTCAGTCTTCGCGTGGCCGACTTCCCTACATCTATCTGTCTGTGTCCAGGTCTCCCTCTCTATAAGGACTCCAATCCCATGACTTAAGGGCGCCTCCAAATCCAGTTTGGCTTCATGCTAACCTATCACATCTTCAAAGACCCCTTTCCAGATAAGCTCGTGTTCACAGGGCAGCAGGTAGGATGTGAACGTGTTTTTTGGGGAGGACATGATTCAACCCATAACAAAAGCAAAGACCGAGTCCCTGTTTCCAGAGACCGTTAGAGGTGTTCAGACAACAGGTGAGCAACCTGGGATGAAAGGCGCTGTGCACTGGTCCCCGGGGACGGGGGTGGCCCCTACAGCTCGACAAGGGGAGGGACAGCCCAAGAGGATGGTACAGATAAAGTTCTCGGTGAGCACAAAGGAATCTTCCAGAATGCTGCTACTGTCTCCTCGTTCTTGGGTTGGCTTGGGGGGGTTTCCGATACTGAAGTCTTTAGAAAATTTTGATGATTGGGCATGCCACTTAAAGGTTCCCAAAGGTTTTCGTAAGCATTCATTATGAACCCTTGCTGGCTCATGGGAAAATGCGTTCAGTCTGTTTTCCCAGAGAACAATGAATGTCTAAAGGACGCATGGCATGTAAAAAGAACTTCTTTATAATAAGACATCTCGTTAACAAAATCAAAATTCGTGACAGTTGAAATATGTTTCTAGTGAGGTGATAAACTTTCAACAGTTCAATCTGTTTCCCTGTAGATGCATTTTTAAACCTGTGATGCTACCACTAAGCCCGTCCGAGTTTTGATGAGTTTGTTTCACAACGTGGTGTAATATTAGGAAGACTGTTGAGGAAGCCAGTGTAACAAGGTCAGCACAAGGTCAACACACAGACAGCAATTTTTGTATAAATATAGGACATTTTGTGTTTAATATAGGACAAGAAAAAAGCTTCCAATAGCATTATACTAAGCTATTTTGTAATATAAAATGTAACCCACAAATCTGGGCCAAGTAGGTTTTGACTTGCCTGGAATTAGGGAGGAGAAATGTCATTAAATTGCTTTAAAAGCACAAACTTGAGAGGGCTTTCTACCACTGCTAAAAGACATCCCAAAATGTACATAGTTGAGGAGTTTTTAAGAGCTGTTGACTATTATTTAAGAACGGCTGGTCCGCAGTGTTTACCATTGGAAATTTTAAGAATTTAATGACCCGAGGCAAAGGGGGAAGAGGCAAGGATCTTACACAGCGCAAAGTAGAATTCAACAAATATTTGTCAACTTATTGAGTCTCTCTTTCCCATTTTATCAATGAAAATGGCTGTTCAAAGGAAATCTATGGTAGTGAAGCTTAAGAGGAGTCGTGAAGGGGAGACAAAAATATGCCAAAAGTAAAAACTTTAGGAAAGAAAGTGTAAGTAATTCTTATAACACTATGGGGTTGATACGTGGAGCTGATTCCAATAGTTTGAGGTCACCCTGAGACTTGTAAAGCCTCTTGTTCAAACCTCTTGTTCTCTGACCTGTGAGGGTCTACTGTGTGAATTTTATTCGTCTGCTTATAGTAAAATGTTTTCCAGTGATGCAGAATTAATTGTTTGCTTATAATGGGATGCATGTGGCTAATGATGTTGCTTTTTTAGAAGGAGTGGGAGGAGGCATTGATGGCCTTTATTTTTACTCAAGAAAGGCCATGAGTAACAAGGCAGCTCAGGTTGACAGCAAGGCTGCTTCATCAGAGGATTTTAAGGTATATTATTAGGTCTTTACGGAGATTAATTTTCTGAAGTTATGGCTCAGATTTTACTTCCAAGAAGCTTAGTCTCAAATGAGCAATGAGAGTCAGTTGAGCACCATTATATAATGAGGAGATGGCACCTCTTTGTCCCCCACAAGGCAGTCTGTTCATTCATTCATTCATTCAGTCCACAGATGTTTATCACTGACCTCTTAGGATGCACCAGCTACGTGCTACATGCTAAGGATGCAGGCATGGGCTGGACGGGTGGGGCTGTACTCCCAGGACCCAGCAGTCCTGCTGGGAGGCCGGCCACAGTGGGACACATTCTCTGCAGCCTCGGCTGTAGTGACCATGCAGTTCATGGAGAGACAGCCAGGAAGACTGCAGGAAAGGAACATTTGCTTTCCATGAAACATAAAAGAGAAGTGGCATCTTTGCGCTTCAACAAAGCGACGGAAACACAGAGCACACTGCTCGCTTTAATTGTTGGTGGGTAGGAAGGGGCCCAACCACCACAGCACACAGGGCCAGAGGCAGGGAGAGAAGGGTCCAGCTTCTCAGTAGAATGTAGACCACTCAACCCGAGGGTCAGGCAGTGGCTCAAGGGGCCACCACCAAGAGAGGAACAAGCAACACGAGACGATGGGGCAGTTACAGGGGAGGGGAACAGCCCAGCGCCCTGCTTTGGGAATTGGAGCGGGGAGAAAGGGTTCTAGTCCTCCCCTCGCTCTGAAACAAGTCACTTTCTCTCTCTCAGCCTCTGCTTTCCTGTGTGTACAAACGGAAGTGGCTGAGTAAGGGATTTCTGACAGCAGGAATCATAATTTTCTATAAAAACCTTAATGACCCCTTATGGATCTATCGTCTTTGAATTCATTGAAATATCTAATAACCCATTAATTTTTTTAGCCAATGCCATAATGCTCTCCCTCTGTTTTTACTATACCCATAAAATAAGACTTTTCTTTGTTTCCTTTTACAATTTCTTTTTAGTCCATTCTGAATTCTCTTTGGAGCTGAGTGTGGTGCCCAGCTCGTGTTGTCATGCTGAGGGTTTAGGCGCCGAGCATGCTCTGGGCTTCCAGATTTTGCCAAGCGTGGCTCGGGGCCTTGGGTTCAGAGGCTGATTTTGCTTCACGAGACCCCAGCACGTCACCAAAGGGGCCTTACGGGTGGCACACTGTCTAGTATGCCAGGCTGGCCTCTGAGCTGTTATAGGATATTGCTAATTAAAATGGTCAACAGTAAGGTTATTCTAAATAATATACCTAGAGTCTACCTAATTTTTAAATTAATGTACATGAGGCATGGATATAGACTTTGGAGTAAGATTCTAAAGGAATACTAACATTCATGTGCAAATTAAATATCCTTTTCACTAGACAGGAAAAAATACGATGAATAACCATGTTCAAATTCTCCAGTATTTTTCAGAGGCAGCACTTGTTCTCGCTCCTCCACGTTCTTCTGGATTCTGTGTCTTGTGGGAAGGTTGGCTTCGGCTCTTCTTGAATTTCTTTGCTCTCAGGGCTGGATGACGAATAGTAGGGAAGCCGCGCTCTGTGGTTCTATAGATTCCCGGGAGTCTGCGTGTCTCTTTGGCTTCATATAAAATCTCCCAATTGGGAAGTCTTAGAATTCATTAGGATACAAAGTCCCTCAGACTGGCTTGAACAAAAAAATGGGAATCAGGTGGCTCACAAACAGGAAACCCAGGAACCTGGCATCAGGATGCTGGGTCCTCTCCTCCACGTCCTCGGTGGGCGGGGCCCTGCCCGGCCCCCACATGACAGCTCCTGGTGGGTCCTGTCCCCCGGCCGCGTTGCCCCGGGCCAGCAGAAGGGAGCACCACTCCCCCAACCCAACAAGAGGTCTGTGCTGAGCCTGCTGGCCCCGGAGGGCGTGTTTTAGATCTGATTTCCGTTCCTCAAATCTGTGTCTACACACAGCATACAGCAGGAGCCGGGCAAATAGAATCCTGGCTCGTAGGAGCCCATGTTTTACAGGCATTATTTGTATTTTTGTTGGCACCTGTGTATGTTTTTTGGGAACTAGGTGGGGTACAATTAAAAAGGATTTAATAACCCATAGTCTCGTGCCATGGCCGGAAGCAGGCGAGCCCAGCGTCTCTGGAAGCTACTCGGTCAAGGGGCAAAGCTCTGCAGCAGCGCAGAGCTGCTCAGCTCCCACTGCCAGCCCCGGCACGTGGGACTCTCCTCTCGCAAAGGCTCCTGAACTGATCTGTTAGAAGTAATGCCTTGTAATAGATTTTCCTGAGATCTCCATCTGTTAAAAATCCCATAATCTTCAGGGCCCAACGCAGAACCCTCTCCCGAGTTGAGGAGCTGTCCCCGATTCCACATGGGACCACACGCTCATTGTTTCCAGACCTCCCGTAGCACACGTGCCTTTATTACAGTGACTGGTGTGCAGCTGGCTCTCTTTAGGTGCGTCACCTAGTGATTCCTACACGCTTTAGGGGCCTCTGCAGCACTTAGCTCGGTGCCCTCAACATGGCACGTCCTCAGAAAATGAACCTCATTTCCAAAGAAAAGGTTGGCAGCTATGGACAGAGAATCTGTTCTCCACCTGCTTTAGTTTCTGAAGCTGCTTAAAGCTGATACTGTGAAACGGGTTGACTTAAACAATGGGAGCTTATTAGCTTACAGTTTGAGGCCAAGTAAATGTCCAGTCAAGGCATGATCACGGTGATGCTTTCTTCCCACAGAACAGCTACTGGTGATCCTGGGCTCCTCTACTACCTACTAGGGCCCATGGTGGAGTCTCCTGGGTCCTCCCTTCTGTTCTGGGTTTCCTTGATCTAAGTTTCTTGCTTCTGTGGCTCTCTGTCTCTCTCTCGGTATCATTCCATTTATAAAGGACCCCAGAAATAGGATGAAGCCCCATCCTGACTGAGGTGGCCACGCCTTAACTGAAGTGACCCCATCAAAAAGTCCTACTGACGATGGGTTCATACCCAAGGAATGGACTGAATTTAAGAACATGTCTTTCTGGGGTACATGCATCTTTAAACCATAGCACTGACACCTACATCCTATGGGGCTCAAAATAAACTCAGGGATGTGTCTTCTCTGCCCTCAAGCATGTGCAGTATAGACAGGACATGGAAGCAAGAAAAACTTGAAATACTTTGTAGGGGGAGAATTGAGTGCAGGTATTTAAAACTAAGAGAATGTTTGAGTAACACATGCAGGGAGAATGAGCTGGAGAAGGGGATACCCAGTGCAGGCCGTGTGGCTGTGGACAAGTCTGTTGGCCTCTTGGCACCTCAGCTTCCGCATTTGTCAAACAAGGACAGAGAATGCTAATGCTAGTACCATGGGCCAAGCGCTGGGCTAGTGCTTTTTCTGAATGCGTTCATTTATATCTCACAAAGGTAGGGCTTGCCTCATTCTGTCTTACAGAGAGCCTCAGCACCTGCCTCTTGTCACATCACAGGTAAAGATAGGGCTAGACGTGAGCACGGGAACACATGGGGGCTCACCCTGCTCACACCCGCACTGGACGGAATTGTCTGCCCTGGTCTGGGTCTGGTCCTGGTCTCGGGCCACGTTCTGGTGGTGTCGACCCACTGCAACTACGAGGTCTTCACGATGTTACCTCCACTCCAGGGTATAACCATCTGAGGTGGGCTGGGCGCCCACCTGGATTACCTGAGTCCTTTTTAAGCAGAGTGAAATTCAGACACAAGGAGAGGAAGCCATGGGAGCAATCAGAGGTCAGTGGAACCCGAAGGAGAAAGGAGAAGATGCCGCCATGTGCATTGCTGAGTGACGGAAAGCCACAGACCAAAGATCGCTGGCAGCCAGCCCACGGATGCTAGTCTCTAGGGACAGAGAACCGTCTTGCTGAAGCCTAGATTTGGGCTTCTCCTAGCCTCAAAACCATGAGCCAGTAAATTCCCACTGCTTAAGCCAGCCCACTGTATGGCCTTTCTCTTAGCAGTTGGAAAACTAAGACAACAATGTTCCTTTCTGTGATGGGCAAAAGACAGGATAGAAAGACTCTAAGTGCCTAGCGCGAAGGCTGCACATCGCCAATGCTCAGTCAATGGCCGGGGTTATCTCCAGCCTCTGGAAGATTCTACCTGAGGCGAGCACGGCTGCACCTCCTTTGCTCTCCCTAGAGCCGCCCCTCCCTCTCTGAGCGTCCGGCAGCTGGTTGTTTAGCCTCTGCCCCCATAGGCGCCACCTACAGTCAGTGGCGTGGAGAAGCTTCCCCTCTGCGGTGGAGGTGCTCCCCAGGGCTTCCCGGGAGTCCCTCAGGGGCTTTGGCCAGTGAGTCCCCTGGGACACATCTGGACCTGGTCATGCCATGTGGACAATAAACAGACAATTTGATGAACATCCGTGAAGGCTTCAGAACACAGTGCGGGGCTTTGCAAACCTCCCGCTGACTTGCAGATGTAATGCCCCAGTGCCTTTGTCCCTGCTGTCTCGCCGCTGGGCCGTGGGCTGGCTGTGAGCCACGGGGTCAGGTGCTGTGTGCCGGTCTGGGCCCCTGCTTGGGATGACAAAGGCAGTCACTGTGGGCACGGAGGAGCCTGGAGCATTTCAAAGTGCTTCAGGCCGCGGCGGACCTTCCCACTCTCCTTCCATTTTAGACAAATAGAATTCCTCCCAGAGAGTTGTGCTTTCCTTTCTGAATATGATCACAATCTCCAAAGCGAGATGGGAGCCCTTGGCCGGTTTTAAATGGTTCA